>CALYLW010000169.1:218810-513810 GCA_944989445.1 Ampullaceana balthica
AATTTTATATATATAATTAGTTCAAATCTTTTACAGAAACATATTGTTCATCAATAATTTTGCAATTCTTTGCGTATTGCATTTTAGAGTTAATTTTTTTAAATTCTCTGCAATTTAATGCATCATTGCCAAGAGACAGTTTGACAGACGTTTAAAGAAAATATTTTTTAAAAATAGATGATTCTGAATAAAATTAAAATTTAGATTTAGACAATACAATGTTAAAGACTCGAATATCGTTGAAGAGTGGCATTTTTACTCATCGCATTTACATGGCTTCTTTGGAGTTGGTGGTGGCGTTGGTGGATCTCTTGGTGGGGCTGACCCCTGGCAAGCCTTGTTGGCCAAGCTCGATATGATCGTGTTCAAACTGTCGTAGTTGTCCACAGTAAAGACCCTGCTTTCCTCGCCCGCTATGCCGACCAGCTCCGTCCTGCTGACGGTCCTACCCACACCCACGGCAAAGACCTCGATTCCGTCTCTCCTGGCCTCCAAGGAAGACTGGTTTGTCTTTCTCTGGCTTTGAGAATTTCCGTCCGTGATGACCACAATATCTCTAGGAATTCCGCGACGTACAACGGAGTCTTTCATCTGGGTCAGACAGGAAAACGAGGAATACAATGAAAGGATACATTTATTGTAATCAAATTACTCGTCGGTTCTTAACTGACAAACTTGAGATGAAATGTCAAAAAAAAATTTGTGTAATGCATTTCACAGTATATTTGTCATTTTCTGCAGTAAGAATCATGACACGAGTTCTTTCATACTTCCATTTTGTTTCCATCATGTACTATTTGACATAATAATTCATTTTTTTGTGAAAGTGGTCCCCTTTCAAACAGTTTATTTGATTATTTTATTGGTCATTTGTAAGAGTGTGATATGCTTTTCAAGTCGCGCTCCAAACTCGTGTAATGAATATATTCTAGATATGACCCACGGTGTAGCATACGCCGCAGACTTGCTCAAAGATAGTGCAAAGAAAAGGGGCGGGGGGAGAACGGACACAAACAGCAGCAAAAAGAAATGGGAACAACGCGAGTGAACGTTGGGGGGACCACCAAAGCATTTTTTTTATCTCGAGACATGCGCACTGCGATTAGCTGCCTGCCCCACCCTGCACCTCCTCGCTTATTTGCATACATCTTGTGCTTGTCTTAATTTATGGTGAAATATATATATATATATCTGGGTGTGAACATTCATACCAGGACGGATGGAAACCTATACAACATCAACCGGCTCTGTGCGAAGAGCAAAGTGGAAGCTGTATTGATCAGAGAGTTGCTCTTCGCGGATGACGCATCCTTTACCTCACATACAGAGATAAGACTCCAACAGTTGGCCAATAAGTTCTCAGAGGCATTTAAGGATTTGGATTTAAAGATTAGCCTAAAAAAGACCAACATTATGAGACAAGGCACTGACTGCCTCCCAGCAATCTCCATTGAGGGAAACACCTTGGCTGTCGTAGAGGATTTCACCTACTTTGGCAGTAATATCACAAGCACACTCTCCTTAGAAAAGGAAATAGAAACCAGAATCGACAAGGCCGCATCTTTGATGTCTTGGCTGAATCAAAGAGTGTGAAACAATGCGCAGCTCACAGATAGGACGAAAATCACTGTGCACCAGGCCAGCGTGCTCAGCACACTCCTCTATGGCAGCGAGTGCTGGACGACCTACGCCAAGCAAACAAAGCATCTCAACAGCTTCCACTTACGATGCTTGTGTATTATTCTACACATCAAGTGGCAGGACAAGATCACCAATGTCGAGGTACTCAGAAGGAGCCATATGATGAGTATGCACTCAATCCTGAGTGACAGGCGCTTGCGGGGGTTGGGTCATGTCCGAAGGACGAGCTCGGTGCGCATTTCTAGAGCCTTGCTTTACAGTGAGCTGGCAACCGGTATGAGGAAAAGAGGTGACCCCTGCTTGCGCTTAAAGGACGTCTGCAAGAAAGACTTGTCACTGGCGCAGATAGAACATAAAATGTGGGAGACCATTTCCGAGGAGCGCACCTCCTGGTGGGCAAAAGTGCGTGAGGGCTTCAAGTCGCGGAAGCATCCCTCACAGCTAGGGGTGAAGAGAGAAGGGCCAGGAGAAAGGGGAAGGGGGGCAGAGGAGCAGAAGTATACGCCATCGTCCCATGAGGACGGATGGATGCCATACATACAAATATAAAAAATTTAAATAAAAAATACTGTTTCCGCTTGGGCTTGAACCCAGGACCTTCGACGTAATTTACTAACCACTACACTATGAAATTCATGTCATTTTGTGAAAGAAACAACGAAATTGAACGCAAGATGCATTTTTAGTCTCGAGACATGTCCCCCCTCCACCACCTTTGCTTCCGGACTAAAAACTGTGATTGGTCGACCCCAGCGAGGGTCATTCGTCATGCTTGTTCGCACACGACTTGTTCTGGTTCTGGTTATTGTATATATGGATATTTATTTACGTTAAATAAAACCGAGTACCTGATCGCTGAGCCAAAAATGTTAGGTCCTATAAAGAACTACATGTCCTATAAATAACTACATGTCCTATAGAGACCTACCTACACGTTGTATAATGAACTACACTTTGTATAAAGAACTGCAAGTTGTATAAAGAATTACAAGTTGTATAAAGAACGACAATTGGTATAAAGAACTACAAGTGGTATAAAAAATGACATGTCGTATAAAGAGCTACAAGCCCTATAAAGAGCTACAAGTCCTATAAAGAGCTACATGTCCTATAAAGAGCTACAATTCCTACAAAGAGCTACAAGTCCTATAAAGAGCTACAAGTCCTATAAAGAGATACGTCATATAAAGAGCTACAAGTCGTATAAAGAGCTACAAGTCCTATAAAGAGCTACAAGTCATATAAAGAGCTAGAAGTCCTATAAAGAGCTACAGTCCTATAAAGTTGAAAATTTCTGTGAATATTCGTCTTATTAGACGGCAGGTGTCAGCACTAGTGTGTTACTATGGTTACCTACCAGTTCTTTGTGCATATAGTCAACAGCTAAACCTGTTGAGGTATTCCCTTCAATACGGTTCAAATCCCGCACAGCGTTGAGCAGGCTGTCTTTGTCTTTGTAGTCAGCCAGTCCAATGGCGCTATCTCGGTCAACATCGCTAAATGATATTTGAAAGTGTTATTTGAAACGGTTCAATATTTATATCATATTACAGGTAACTAACTAAGACTACGACCCAGAGTCAGACCAAATTATTATGTTAATTTCAAACTCAGAAAGCAGGCCGGTAAAAGGAGCAGATAGACTATTACAGAAACTCATACTTAAAAATATTTGGAGAATCTCATATAGACATACATTGATGGACTGAAACAAACACTCACAGGCAGACTGAATTACAAATAGAATTAGTTTGATAGATTTGCGCTTAGACGCAGAAACAGCCTTTCGGGAGAGAGGAAAACAAAACTGAAAAAAACAAAGAAACTCTTTCAGTCTCATTTATATACACAGAGAGTCTTGGACTTCACCCTACTCAGACTCATTCACTTGGACTTTGATATATTCAGACATTAAGAAAGGATGAAACTTTAACTCTCAGATTTAGACCAAGAGACTTCGAAGACAGACACATATTTAACGCGCATACTTTCAAGGAATCAACTCCAAAAGATTGACTTTGAATCACTTACTTGCCGTACATCACGAGAGCCACACGCGTATCGCTGGGCCCAATGTCAAAAGAACTGAGAAACTGTACCAAGAACTCCTTGGCTTTCGTGAAATCACTTTTACTAAGGGAATTGGAGGAGTCCAGGACGATACCAAGCTCAGACCTGATAAAACACTTCTGATATACAGGTTGGCAATCAGCGGAGCTGGACACATGCAGAGCCGCAATCTGAAAAATTCAAAACAGAGTGAGCCAAACATATTTGAGATCAGTTTAACAAACTTGATATTAAGTCAAGCACTGGGCTTCTTATGAAAAGAAAGTGACTATAATTTTTTTTTAAATCACGATAGGGCACAAGTCTGAAATGTTGAGTAACAAAGGTTTCTAGGTAATGAAACAACAACGAAATATGCTTCTTTGAATGCTATTTTATTTATGGAGAAATATCTCGCTGTGATTAGACTCAAAGTTTATCAAGAGTCGAGAGCTTAACGTTTTGTCCCGATCCCCTTGAAATACGTAAGAAGTGATTTGTGTTCGGGTTCGGGTAAAAATAAGGGGTTCATTTCAAAGACTGACACCCACCCTTACAATTTTGCGGTTAAAATACAGTCGGACCTCGCTAAGTCGAACTCAGATGGACCGGAAAGAAATTCGACTTACGGAGTTTTTGAGTTAGGGAAAATGACGTAATAGGTGCTGAATTTGGCCGGGACCTAACAATTAATTCGAAATAGGGAGGTTTTCGACTTAGGGAAGTTCGACTTAGAGAGGTCAGACAGTAATGCAATCTCCAAGAAATAATGAATTATCTTTTGGCATATTAAAGTTAACCCTTAAGACTGATGACATAGTTAAAAGTATCCATGAGGCTTGTCATTGAATTTTTATGTTCTCGCAGACCTTAATGAGAAATTTCTTTAAAAATGAATTCTTCCAATGTAAATTGTAAAAATAAATTTAACACGAAATTTTACCAATGGAGCTCCTTGAAAATCAAACAACTGCTAGCTCCAATGTTCAACGTGAGTTAACGAAACCAAAAAAAAAGATTGTTTACTTACAACAGCCAGGACATAGGCAAGAGGTGACTTCATCTTAAATGTTGCAAATGCTTTCTGCTGAATGACTGTATATCATCTGTTGGTGGATAACAAGGTCTAGTTCTCCAAGTCGTATTCCAGTCTTATTTATAGTGACCAATTAATTCATAGCAATTAATTCAAGTTTTCCCACAAAGTGTGATGAGCGAACATAATATTCCGGGATGGGGGGAAACAAAATATTTAAAAAACCAATTTAGGATTTGCCCCACCCCCACCCCCACCCCAACCTCCCTGAAATAGCGCCAATCTGCCATGACCTTCAACGAAAGTTTTAGAGCCAGTTATTTATTTATTTCATACATGTGCACTGGGTCAAGGGGAATGTCACTTCCTGGTAAACTGCTCTGGAACACGCAATATTCTATTGCAGGGGTCGGGAAACCATGGCTCGCCAGCCAGATGTGGCTCTTTTGATGGGCTGCATCTGGCTCTCAGATAAGTGTTCAATTATTTAAAAAAAAGGTTTCTTCAGACTCCTTTGATCTACATATCAATTGCATATAAAAAAACAGCATAACAAAGTTATTAAAAAGAATTCAGAGTTGAAATTACATAAAATGCACACATTTACTTGAATTTTTAGTTTTAATGTATGGCTCTCACAAAATTACTTTTCAAACTATGTGGTGTTTATGGCTCTCTCAGACAAATATGTTTTTAAATATGTTTAATAATTAATTTAATGTAATGATTGAAATTGCATGTCATCAACCAGCTTCCTAATTCTCGGGTGAGTTTTGGTTAGCTCAAACCTCTGTGATTCTCAACATTTATTTCTATCGTTTGTTTTTAAATGAAGAAGAGTTTGAACATCCACTCTCACAGAGATATGCAAGAAATGCAACTAAAACTTAAAAGGCAGGCATCGTCACATTTGGGTATGAATGATACATACACACCACACCATGATTGTGTGAGAAACTTTTCATTAAACAAGCTACGTGCCGTGGAATCATCGTGTAATCGGGACTGTCGCCTACATCAAGGGAAGCAGAAAATGTGTTTCTTGTCAATGTAGATTCTTCTTTCAGCTCAGGGAAGTAATGCTGCAGTTCGTCAGCTCAGGTTAGTAATGCTGCATTTCGTCAGCTCAGGGAAGTAATGCTGCAGTTCGTCAGCTCAGGGAAGTAATGCTGCATTTCGTCAGCTCAGGGAAGTAATGCTGCAGTTCGTCAGCTCAGGGAAGTAATGCTGCAGTTCGTCAGCTCAGGGAAGTAATGCTGCAGTTCGTCAGCTCAGGGAAGTAATGCTGCCCTTCGTTTTCAAACGATTTGAGATGCCCGGTAATCGTTGTCTTCAAATTTTCATTTATTTCACATTCAGATTCATCTACTACACTGGAGAGTTTCTCAAACATGGTAATTTTTCCAAGACTCAAACCCCGTTAGCCTAACAGGACGCCTGAAAACAAGATAGCCTAACAGGACGCCTCAAACCAAGATAGGCTAACATGATGCCTGAAACCAAGATAGCCTAACAGGATGACTCAAACCCCGGATAGCCTAACAGGACGCCTCAAAACAAGATAGCCTAACAGGACGCCTCAAAACAAGATAGCCTAATAGGACGCCTCAAACCCCGGATAGCCTAACAGGATGACTCAAACCCCGGATAGCCTAACAGGATGCCTCAAACCCTGGATAGCCTAACAGGACGCATCAAAACAAGTTAGCCTAACAGGACGCCTCAAACCCCGGATAGCCTAACAGGACGCCTCAAACCCCAGATAGCCTAACAGGACGCCTCAAACCCTGGATAGCCTAACAGGACGCCTCAAAACAAGTTAGCCTAACAGGACGCCTCAAAACAAGATAGCCTAACAGGACGCCTCAAACACCGGATATCCTAACAGGACGCCTCAAAACAAGTTAGCCTAACAGGACGCCTCAAAACAAGATAGCCTAACAGGACGCCTCAAACACCGGATAGCCTAACAGGACGCCTCAAACCCTGGATAGCCTAACAGGACTCCTCAAACCCTGGATAGCCTAACAGGACGCCTCAAACCCCGGATAGCCTAACAGGACGCCTCAAACCCCGGATAGCCTAACAGGACGCCTCAAACCAAGATAGCCTAACAGGACGCCTCTAACCGGAGTTTGGGGTACTAAGACATAAGCACCTTTAGGAATGAAATATTGTGTCGCAATGGAAAGCTTTACATGTCTTTAATGTGGCTCACATGGCTTGGTCACGTGAGTGGTAAATAAATTCCGTTTGGAATTACTAACATTTACTTGTTTTAGCATTATATAAATTACTCGTTTTGTTTTGTTTTATTTTTTAATGAAATGTATACATTTTAGAGCAAGGCTGTCAAAAGAGCAGGGCTGTCAAACTCAACGGGCAAAAACTCAAATCACTAGTTGTGCTTCGGGCCAAACATCTAATTCTCAGAACATGGAGTCTTTTTTGTCTTATAAACTTAAATAGAAATTAAAAGAGAAACACATTGAACGATACTAAATCATTGACATATTCATTTTTCTTTCTAATGCCATGTCTCGGAGTTGGATGCATAGAATCTTTTCTTGGCTACAAGTTAGTTTTAGTTGTAATGTACTATGTCATTGATGTTTTCATGTCAGTGGCTGATTTTTTGTTTATCTTAAGAATACAGACAAGGTTGCAGGCGTGTACATGCACATTTTTTAGACTGCTCAAAAAGAAATGAATGTTCTGTGCTGGCCTCACATAGCAACCACACAAGTTTGACATTTGGCGATGATGTTAATCTTTGGCTGTGATAAATTGACGTTTTATTTTCTTCTAAAAAGTACTCATTTAAATTTTGAGGACTTTTCCCTCACGGCAACTCTTTTATGTGTTATCTTGAAGTATGCTATCGATTCACCAGTTTCAAATGTCCCGCATCTTCAACAACTCAATGCAACAAAATCTTTCCTTTGTCTCGATCAGCTTTTTTTCTTATCACTGACCATCTCACACACCCGTGCACAAAACACATTTCTGAACACCAGGCAAAATATACTTTCATCTTGAAATAGTTCAGAACCTCTCAAACAGTACATGTTTGGCCTGATGTTACGATATGCTCCACAACACTATGTCTTGCTTCCACGGCAACTTAAGTTTGTGAATTTCTTTATTGATAAACGTCCGTTGTGATTTTCAATTCTTCCGCTCTGTATTGAATGTACATTCTCTATTGGTTCGAGCCTTTAAGCTCTTAGGACCCGGTTCATTTTATCGAATGCGAGCCTCATCAAGCGGACATCGCCATAGAGGTAGGCTACTCCTCTGTAGGGCGAGCTTCATCAAGCCGCTCTGTATTGAGAATGTTTGACTTGTCTTGATATTAAGTAAAAATGAGTAATAAAACTTTCTTAAATAGTTAATAGTATATTGTATAAAATTATCCTTTTCAAAATTTAGGATTCATAAATATTATATTATTTAAGCAAAAAATCGATTAAAACCCGGGCCGCATTAAGTTTCATGATGAGCGGTAATACCGTTCTTTCTACGGCGCAAGTGCTGTAACTGGGATATATTGCGCTCGGGGAAAAACTAAATTTTATACTTAAAATTGGCGCCCCGACCCTTCCCATTTAATTAAATTTCACTGTAATGTAACGTTGCAAGCCTCATTTTAGCGCCCCTGTACCTGGTGACATATTTACTCCACTGCGTCACATTCTGACCGGCGCACAGCACAGACGGGTTTAATTGTACAATTTTGATTTCCCTTACAGATACGAGCGGATGTAGGTTCACATCAAACAACGTACAAAACATCTTAGCAATGGTGAGAAAATTCACAGAAATTTGTTGGTGTATTATGTAGCTTTAGATTCAGTTTTTGCATTTATTGAATTTTTTTTGTATCTTCTTCATTGGCAATCGATGGAAATAGAAATTGGCATGATATAGTGCAAATCCTCAAAAATCATGAAACTATAAAAACATTTTGAGGCCAAAATTTCTGGCTTGAACTGATTGTTAGTTAAAAATGCGCAAAAAAATGGATGCTTCTTCACAAAGATTTTGGAATGTAGAAACCAGAATTGGAACGTTGTTTTTCAACTTGTATTTTCAATCGTCAAATTTTTATGCGAAATCTGCTTGGTATTTAGAGGTAGCCATGAAAATTAATATGAACATGATCATGTAAATTTTTTAATCCAAACTGTTATCTGAATTTGATCCAGTCATGGAGGAACATGTAAGGAGGGCTTTTAATAAACACAATTTTTAAAAAGCACATATTGAGTAAGACAATTCAAAATGAGGTCATTCACCTAATAGCTCCTAATGCCAAAAGTCACCTATTAGTATTAGAAGGATACAAATAATACTGTTTATTCAATTATTTAAATTGCACACCTCGCTTCCGTAAAACTGTACAAATTACCTACATTATAAAATATGTGTCGATTGAACAAGAAAACATCCGCCTTGATGGACAATGGTGGGACTTTCTTCTTAATGAAAGACTGCCTTTGGCAAACGTGAGAGGCCAAAGGTATGATAACGGAGCAAATAATAAAGGAGAACTTACGTGGGTACAAGTGAAATTGAGAAACATGAACAGTCATGCTTTTTTATAACCAGGTGATAAATGATATGAACAAATCAGCATTAATAAGAAAAACCCGTAAAAAACCAAGTTTTTGACTATAAATCCTTTATGTACGAGAAGTAATTAAAAGAATGTTCATTATAATACGCAGCGCCAGACCATCCAGAAATACAAAATTGAAGTTGTGTCGTAAAACATGTTTAATATAATACGCACCGATCAAGAATATGTTTATAAAAAGAGCTGTCAATAAAATACGCACCTTATTGCGCGACAGAAAGGTTGTTCAATATAATACGCACCGCGACGCTCTATCTCAAAAAATAGCATGATACATAGGAATAAAAAAAATAATCTAAAAAATCAATAATTTAATTACGGTACATGCGATCGATCTGAAATTTTGATACATTGTTTTTATCATCGGTACGAAACTGCCTGCAAAATTTCAGCTCGCTATCTTGCGAGCAAGTGGGTTAAAAATCGATCAAAAGTTTTGGCGACAAGCAAGCAAGCAAGCAAGGTCGGTCGGTCGGCCGCAGACACCACGAGTTAATATAAAGGATTTAAAAAGAGCCAACTTTTTTATATTGTCCAGAAATTGTACTTATTTTGTCTTCATCGAGTTTCAAACGGACCATTCTTTTTTAGAATGTAGATGTAGATGTAGATAGTTCAATAAGATATGAAGCCCCTGACCTACTTACATAAATGCAACAATTCAAATTTATTTGTTCTGTCGTGATATGGAATGAGGTATTAAAACATGTCAATCACATTAGTAAACTCATGCAGGGCACAAATTATGATAATATATTGGCAATAAGACTTTTGGAAAGCTATAATGTTCTTATAAGAATTTGAGATAGGACAATCACTTTAAGGACATCGAAAATGGCAAATGGCATCCGAAATAGATGCAGATAAACAAAATTGACTCAACACTTAGACATGGAGTTCGTCTGCGAAAAATGTAATTTGAAGAAAATCGAGATGAGCCCATAATCGATGCAAATGAAAAATACAACATTGAATTCTTTTACCATCTGCGGCAGTCCTCGGTAAATTAGACCTGTACTTTACGCTGTGGTGGTCCCGTAACAACAGCAGGTCGAAGTAGGAAAATCCACATCCACCTTCGGGTGGAAACTCCCTTGAGAGGCAGATTAAACCGCTTCGTGCGAGCCCCTCTGCCCAGGCGGCCCCCTCTCTTAGGGGACCGTCTCGGGGGTGCCCCCGCCAGCCGCCCCGGCTCGGGGGAGCTGGGAGGGTTGTCGGAGGATTCCCCGAGGGGCCTTATAAGAGTTTTAGTAACTCAGGGTCTTTGACACCATCTCAAATGTCACACCATCTGGTTGACACTGCTATCAAGTCTATAGAACAAAGATTTTTCAGCTGCAAAATTAAAATGAACTAAAAGATTTTAATTCTTCTATAACTTTGGCAACTTGCAAACATTTTGAAACCCTCTCAACAGGAGGAGAATCATCGGATATAAACAGCCGAGAACTTTAGGATGAAATGTCAGTAGTGTGTTCTCTATTGAAAAAAGATTTAGTGCCTTTGAAAAATTAACTATGCTCCAAACTGGAGAATTGCTCTAAGAATTTTACTAACTCTTCCTGTAAGTGTTGCATCCAAGCTAAAAGTAATCTAGAACTATTTGAATACAACATCTCAAACAACAGTGACTAACGTCGCCAAACTAGTAATTAAGTATGAACTCAGAAAAAAACCTTAGATGTTTCTAAATTAATTAGAGAATTATCTGAACTAAAATATTCCTTTAAAAAAAATCTGAATCATACTCAATATTTTAAGGAATAATGTATTACAAGTATTTGTTTTAATTTGTCAGTTACAGTGTTGTTGCCTTTTTTTTAAATAAAGTTTGTTTTTTACTAGTCTTATATTAAATTGCTTTGTAAGTTTAATCGGAACCGTCCCACTATTTGTTTATAATTTTTTCACGTGCCCAGTTCACGCGTTGACGCCGACCGTCACTGTTCACACCCCCTACCGTCCCTGCGCCCAGTTTTTAAAACCAGGGGAGTTAATCGTGTTTCAGTCTGTAAATGTCGCGTTTAAACATAATCACTACTTTTAGTTATGTCTCATATATAAGGGATTTATAGTCAAAAGGTAAGCTGACTTTGCACCTACTGTAAAATGAGTAGACTAAAAAGTAGAAAATTAATGCATTTTTAATATAAGACTAGTTTTTAAAAAGTGTTTTTAATTTTGATTATTGTTGTTGTTTTTTGGACGATGTCTAAACAAAATAAAAATCCATATACCAGTATCTTTTTTTAAAAAGATTACTTACATTATGATTACATAGCTTTTTACTTTTGCGCGGAGCGAACCAAAGGCTAAATCCGGCCCTGGCATGTTAGATCTATATCAGAGTGAATTGCATGTGAGCTGTTCGACTCTAATCATATAATTAATTTCTAGGGTTACATTGCCAATATTAATTAACATGCATACATGTGACGAATAACCTCTCAGGACTCTTTTATTTCGGCCTTGAGCATGAGTAGGTAACCGCTCCCGGTACAGTACTTAATAGAATTATGAGTTAATTACTTCATCTACTTGATGAATTCCACAACGTGGACGGCCACGTGTGAGTGGCGCCTAGGGTAAATTGTAGACCTGTCTCACTAGCATTACTTGTAAATTACAAGAACAATAAATATATGTAGACAAACGTAATGCCCTGTGTTCATATCAACACGGGTTTAGAAAAAACAACAGATCATGTGAAACACAATTTATCTACGATCAAATCTCAAAAATCTCAAATCAATGATTCTTCAAAGGCTTGGGTAATGAAATTCAAATGGATACAATATTATTAAAATTACCAAAAGCATTTGATAATGTTCAACACACTAGTTTAGTCAAATAAAATAAATAAATAAATCATTGGATCGAGGATTTCTTTTTATGTAGAAAGCAAACTGTAATAATAAAATTGATTTTAATCACCACCAGTAAAGGTTAACTCAGGAGTTCCATAAGGAACTGTCCCAGGCCCATTATTTGTCCCAATTTACATAAATGGTTTACCCAACAGCTTTTCATCAGAGACAAAAGTTAGGTTATTCGCTGATGATTCTATGATCAACTAAAGAACATTTAAGACAGAACAACCTACTGAGATCTTACAAAAAGATTTAAAGTAATTACAAAAACGTGAATCTACCTGGAGTATGTCTTTCCACCCAGAAAAGCGTTAACGGTAAAACTATCAAAGAAAAGAAACCAACCAAAAAAATGCAAACTATTTATTATATTGAAAACAACTGGCCCAATCTAGATCGCTAAATGTCTAAACATTAAGAGAAATAATAAATGAGGAAAAAATGGAATCCAAATGTCCATGAATTAATTTAAATTTAGTTTTGTTTAAGGCTTTATAACAAGAAACATTTTCAAATGTAATCTATATATATAATTCTCTACGTCGCCCAACCATGCGGGAGACCACCACGCAAGTATGTGCAACCGAGCATGACAAATGACCCTCGCTGGGATCGACCAATGTCTCGAGACCAACAATGGTCCTTGCGTTCACCTCCATTGTTCCTACTCATAATAACGTGAGATTCTTAGTGTACTGGTTATCACGCCCACCTTATACGGCAAGGTCATGGCTTCAAGCCCCAGGGAAAACATTGTTTTTTTGTTTTTAGGGTG
Source organism: Ampullaceana balthica (assembly GCA_944989445.1). Lineage (NCBI taxonomy): Eukaryota > Metazoa > Mollusca > Gastropoda > Lymnaeidae > Ampullaceana > Ampullaceana balthica. Next base: position 231,821 of record CALYLW010000169.1, read on the forward strand.
AATGGCAGGTAGATAACCACAGTGCGAATGTCTCGAAACCAACAATGAGTCGGCAGTCCCCCCCCCCAAAACCGACATTCACTCGCGTTGTTTTGATTTCTTCGTGCTGTAGGTTGTGTCCGTTATTTGTCCACTTTCTTTGCACTCTCCACGAGCAAGTCTTCGGCGTTTGCTACGCCGCGAGGTGTCTAGTAAATGATATATATATATATATATATATATATATATATATATATATATATATATATATATATATATATAACAAAAATGATAACTTATTTCGGTTGGGCCTATGATAGAGTTGGGCCTATGATAGAGTTGGGCCTATGATAGAGTTGGGCCTATGATAGAGTTGGGCCTATGATAGAGTTGGGCCTATGATAGAGTTGGGCCTATGATAGAGTTGGGCCTAATATAGAGTTGGGCCTATGATAGAGTTGGACATATTCTGTAGAAGACTCATCCTATAAGAAGACATAGATAAAATATAAAATAAAATAGAATGTTTTAAAAATCTGCAATATTCATTACTGGGGAGTATTTAAATTTGACAAGAGTGACGCCAGTAAATAAATCATTAAACGCAGAAACACTAGAAAATAGAAGTGCAAAGAGCAAAGTAGTAATGATACGTTATAAAAATACATTAATTTTAATTTAGAAACACAGCAAAAAGATCATTTAATACAACACTGAGATAGACATATGGATAAAAACCTTTTCTTCTTCCGTATGCAAGAACAAACACATACAAATTCTCGTTCTACCGGTCTGGAATTTGGGCGTGGAATGAGTGCCTGATCAAGCCAGAAAACCAACACACTGTCAGCATTTACTACTCTATTAAAACAGAAAGATTAAACATAAACCATACATAAGCGCAATAATCTTCTGTAATAGATAAGTTAAGCAAAGTTTTAGGCACAATTTTTTTCCTGTGAGAATGCTCAGATAATGTAGCATACCCTAAACATAAAAGAATGCATGACTTTCCACCATGGGTGCCGCCAGTGGTGCAGAGGTGTCACTAGGGTTGGCGTCATCCAGTGTGGGAGCTCATGGTGTCACCCAGTGTGGGAGCTCATGGCGTCACACAGCGTGGTAGCTCATGGTATCACCCCTCACGACTTACCCCATACACCTCCTACGAGTCTGCCACTGCCAAATAACGGGAACATACAGAATTATTTTACTATTTGGTGTCACCCCTTGTGATTGTGTCACCCGATTTGATTGTGTCACCCTTGTGATTGTGTCACCCGATGTGATTGTGTCACCCCTTGTGATTGTGTCACCCGATGTGATTGTGTCAACCGATGTGATTGTGTCACCCGATGTCATTGTGTTACCCCTTGTGATTGTGTCACCCGATGTGATTGTGTCAACCGATGTGATTGTGTCACCCGATGTCATTGTGTCACCCCTTGTGATTGTGTCACCCGATGTGATTGTGTCAACCGATGTGATTGTGTCACCCGATGTCATTGTGTCACCCCTTGTGATTGTGTCACCCAATGTCATTGTGTCAACCCTTGTGATTGTGTCACCCGATGTGATTGTGTCACCCCTTGTGATTGTGTCACCCGATGTGATTGTGTCAACCGATGTGATTGTGTCACCCGATGTCATTGTGTCACCCCTTGTGATTGTGTCACCCAATGTCATTGTGTCACCCCTTGTGATTGTGTCACCCAATGTCATTGTGTCACCCCTTGTGATTGTGTCACCCAATGTGATTGTGTCAACCCTTGTGATTGTGTAATCCAATGTCATTGTGTCACCCCTTGTGATTGTGTCACCCCTTGTGATTGTGTCACCCGATTTGATTGTGTGACCCCTTGTGATTGTGTCACCCGATGTGATTGTGTCACCCCTTGTGATTGTGTCACCCGATGTGATTGTGTCACCCCTTGTGATTGTGTCACCCGATGTGATTGTGTCACCCCTTGTGATTGTGTCACCCAATGTCATTGTGTCACCCCTTGTTATTGTGTCACCCCTTGTGATTGTGTCACCCGATTTGATTGTGTCACCCCTTGTGATTGTGTCACCCGATGTGATTGTGTCACCCCTTGTGATTGTGTCACCCGATGTGATTGTGTCACCCGATGTGATTGTGTCACCCATTGCGATTGTGTCACCCGATGTGATTGTGTCACCCGATGTGTTCTGCACCCACAGTGCCCAACTAGTGTCGCCTCCGAATTTGTGCCAGCTTTACTCAACGTTTAGATTTCATCCGGCAGGTCCTTACATTTAATTTTAGGCTAATATCTTCATCCGTTAGCTCGTGTCTCATTATTTGTGGTGCATGACGCGTGAGTCAGATTTGGGAAAACATCGAATTATGTTTTCACGAATGCTTCCTATGTAAGACAAATAAATTTTTTAAACTATATAATTTGCAATTGTCACGCAAGTAGTGTCTGTCAGTCCTGACGCAACTAATTCTAGAAAGCAGGGAAAACCAAATTACTGCACCAATGCATCAAAAGGTGCGCATATTAAAGATGTGCTGTAAAAATATTATATGACGTCATTGTTTTCGCTCATATTTTAATTTTGGAAAAAGCATCAATGTAATAAAACAAACCCGTAAAAACAAAGTTTTTGACTATAAATCCCTTATATATGAGACATAACTAACAGTATTGATTATTTTCAAACGCGACAAGCATTTACAGTCTTAACTGAACTTTGCTTCATAACCCTAGGGGGGGTGACTGAGCTCAGCATGACACGTAAAATGTAAACAAAAGCACGCCGGTACTTCGATGGGTCGACGTCAAAGCGTCAACTCAAACTCTCACGTGGGAAAAAAAACAATAACAAACCGTGAATTTGAATTACATACGTTATATAAGGATAAACTAAAAATGCATTAATTTATTTACGGTACGTTCGATCGATCTGAAATTTTGATACGATGCAGAGTTAGGTGAGACGGGTCCGTGTGCCAAATTTCAGCTCGATCGGATTACGGGAAGTGGGTCATTTTTTACTTTTGTTTTTCCGCCTGCCCAAGACAGAGAGAGATGACGACAGACAGAGAGAGATGACGACCGACAGAGAGACAGAGACGCCGGTGAAGTTAATATAAGGGATTTAAAAATAGTATTTGATGATGGTTAATTATAAAATCAAAAAAGTTTTGATAGGATGCATTGTTAGGGAACACGAGTCTATGTGCAAAATGTCAGCTCGATAGAATCACGACAAGTGTGTCATTTTTTACTTTTGTTTTTCCACCAGACCGACCGACCAATAGATGACGACAAGATTTCGAAGTTAATATAAGGTCATGGATGGCTGTAGTGAACTCAGTGACACGTGAATGTAAACAATCGCAGATGGATACATTGAGGTATATACAGATAAACTAAAAATGCATTAATTAAACTACGGTACATTCGATCGATCATCTGAAATTTTGATACAATGCATTGTTAGGTGACACGAGTCTATGTGCAAAATTTCAGCTTGATCGCATCACAGGAAGTGGGTAATTTTTTACTTTTGTTTTTCTGCCCGACCGACCACCCACGACAGACAGACAGTCAGAGGAGAGAGAGAGAGAGAGAGAGAGAGAGAGAGAGAGAGAGAGAGAGAGAGAGAGAGAGAGAGAGAGAGAGAGAGAGAGAGAGAGAGAGATCACGGCAGAGAGAGACAAGACCGTGAGATTAATATAAGGGGTTTTAAAATGTTGATCAATGGCTATTGCTAAAATGTCATCCGCTGACCTGGAGAGGAGATGGGTGCCACTAGGTCTACCAAGCCCCCTGAAAGTTCTAATGGAAATATTAGAACCCCCTACGACCACAAGGTTACGGAACACACAAAAAAAATTAATTAATGGAAATATGAGACCCAAAAATAAAATACTGTCACATTTTTTTTATCATGCTTACCCCGTAGCAAAGCAAAGGTTTTGCGCTCCAATATATAGATAATGGGGTGAATTTCCCCGCTCTTTTATCTTTCCATGTTGTTTCCCGAGGGCACCCTCACATTTTTTTAACTTTCCGGGTGAAACAACAATGGAGTTAGCTGCCCTTTAGTACTCAATAATTAACACACAAACAGTTAAGCAATTTTTGTTTTATTTTCAGAGAAAAAACGTGTTTCAAAATACGTTGTGAATTGTAGTGTATTGAGACCGTATTTTAACTCCTGTCAACAGATACTTCTTCTTAGGCGTTTCCATGCTAAACGTCTTTCACAGCATATATTTCACCCGAAAAGTTTAAATTTGATAAATTTTTCGCGAGCCACAATGTTAACATCGAAGAACCGCATGTGGCTCCCGGGCCATTTTGGCGACCGTTGGTTTAGACACTGCAACCACATTTTCACGGGTACCTGGGTGCAATTGTACTACCCGGGTAATTGAACTGCAACGGATACCCGTACAGGCCTAATCCGCAGTCGAAATCGGGAATTAGGGCGGGAAGGGAGGGCTATACCATGAATTTAACGTATCGGGTGGCACGGTGGAACTTCCCTAGCTACGCCACTGATTGTTTAAACGTTTGACCTGATTTTTTTTTAAATTCTAAATGTTAGCCTATGTCGTGTGTTCAGAGACGGCTACATTAAAAGTAATCCTATCTAGAAAGCTTTTTCTACAGATACTTTTACTATATCAAATCACTTATGATCATGTTGACAATATCATCAAATCGTTACTTAAAATCTGAAGGAGATCTTCCAAGTGCTCACAATGAGAAAGTATGTATTCATCTTTTTTTCGGCTCTTGATAAATTTTGGAACTGGCTGAATTCCCCTTTTACAAAATTTTGTTTGTACAGAAGAGGCTTTGTGTTAAATGCAGAAATAAGAATCTTTTTATTTAAAAAAAAATTAATTAAATTCAGTTCATCACCTTGAAGCTGAAGCTTGCTTTTATAACATTTTTGAAACAGGTCGGTCAAGTAAGCGATGCCCCTTTTGGATTGAATTAAATTGGATGGTGAGCATCATTTTTATATTTCAAGAAATTCAGCGCAAAGTTAAAACAGGCACCCTTTGACAACCAAAGAACTTCTGTATGAAGCAGCAAACGATTACATTCTTTATTGTTTCCAATGCAAAACGGTTTAAATAATCTGTCATTTAATGATTTGCTTCTGCTTGTGTTGATAGCTTTAATTACATATTGTAGTGAATTATGTGGGCCTGCACTTAAATTTTCGGCAATTAAATGTTGACGATGTATGATACAGTGTACTGTGAATGAATTCGGCCCCTCTTTTTCTAAATATGCAACAAAACCCCTGTAGCTCCTTACCAACGCTGGAGCAACATCTGTGGCTACTGATAAGATATTATACAAAGGTCTTTTTTTCTTTAAAAAAAACCTCATCTAATGCATGAAATTTTGATTCTACTGTAGTATAAGTTTGTAAATATTTAGTATAAATTTTTTTTCACCAGTTTGGGAATCACTGGTATAGATTATAAGTAATTTTTTTTTCTTTAAGAATATCTTTGGACTATTTCCCGAATGCCTGAGTGTTTCAGTGTTCAAAAATAGAAATAGTGAGAATACATGCGAAAATTACTTCCATGAAAATTTTAAACTACACTTGCTTACATTTGACCATTTGCTTACATCACACATCTATAAATAAATAGAATTAATAATTATTAAAAATGTAAACGCTCTTCGATAATTAAAAAAATATATGTAACTTAGCTTAAATAACTTTCATGTTTGTTTATTAGTACACGACATATTACATATCCAATACTAGAAAGGCGTCTTAGGACAAGAATTAAGCTGAAATTTAAAAAATAGAAGATAAGTCATAAAGTGAAACATATGTAGACAGTAAAAAAAAATAGGTATCGTTAAAACATGGTATTTTACTCACTCGTTGCATTTACATTTTTATGTTGTGTTTTTGAAGCTACCGCCCCTTTTGGTATTTTGGGGGGGGGGTGGTAGTCAATACCTTAAACATTACTGATCAAGTAAAGGTTCTTCAATCATAAAAAATTTGTAACACGGCTTAAAATTACTTTAATATTTCTTTCTTTGCTTTTGGTGACTTGTGCTAAACAGACAGACGTCTAAAACAAAAATGATTTTAAAAAATAGAAGATACTAAACAAAGTAAAACTTTGATTTTGACAATATCATTTTAAAGACTTGAGATATCGTTAAAGAGTGGCATTTTACTCATCGCGGTTACATGGTTTCTTGGTTGTTTTTGAAGTTGTCGCCCTTGTTGTTGTCGGAGACTCCACGCAAGCCTCGTCGGTCAATCTTGATATTATCGTCTTCAATCCATTATAGTTGTTAACGCTGAAAACCCTGCTGTTGTTCCCTGCTATGCCAACCAGCTCCGTGTTGCTGACATTCCTTCCCACACCCACAGCAAAGACGTCGACTCCGTCATTTCTGGCCTCCAATGACGACTGGTTTGTCTTGCTCTGATTTTGGGAATTTCCGTCCGTGATGACCACCATTAATCTACGAGCTTCGGTGCGTACAAGGGAGTCCGCCATCTGGGTCAGAGAAGAAAACGAAAGAATAAATTGAAAGGATACATTTATTGTATTCAAATGGCTATTTCTGCTCATCACTATTGCCAAACTTAAAATGGAATTTTGATTTTTTAAAAAAATTAAATACGCATTTCACAGTCTGTTCATCATTTTCTGCCGTAAGACTTGACAGAAGTTCTTTCGTGCTTACATTTTGTTTCCATCATGTACGACTTGACATGATAATTTATGTTAAATAATATTGTGTTAAAAATCATTTGGAATAAATGACCACAATCATATTAATTTCATTGAGTGCAGTGACGGACTGATTTCTCTATCACCAGAATATTATAATAAGAACAGAAACTTGGGAATTATATTTTAGCTGTGTCCTTTTATTATTTAGAAAAACAATTGGATAAATCATTAGATTTACTTCAATTTGTATCTTTTATAAATGACAGCGACGTGATGGAAAGTTTCTAGAATACTTTAGATTATAACCGAATCAATTGAATAATAAAAGTATATTACAGTCATAGTCTGTAATATATTTAGGCTAAAACTTTCAAACTTGACCCAGTAAAAAAGACTAACAATTAAATGAGATCTTGCAAAAATAAAATTTAGAATTTTCTAGAATATTATAGACATTATATCCCATGAGGTTTACAAAACTAAAAAATCTGACAGAAAAACAATTTGGATAATACTTTAAATTTTATTCAATTAAAAAATGTGTTAAAAATTACAGAAACATAGCGGAAAATGTAATCACATAATTTTCTAGAATATTTCAGATCATACCAGAATCAAGTAAATAATAAGACATTCAAAGTTTGACAAATAATTGGGGTAATACTTAAAACGTCTCCCAATAAAATAGGTTTTAAAAAAATAACCGTGATCCTGCAAAGGGAAAATTTAGAACTTTGTAGAATGTTTTAGATTATACCCGAATCAAGTTAATATAAGACTAAAATTACATTCAAAGTTTGACAAATAAGGAGGGGGGGGTAATACATTATTACTTGTCCAAATAAAACCGGCAAAAAAATTAAAGAGATCCTGCAAAGAGAAAATTCATAATATTTTAGATAAATCCTAAATAAAGTGAATAATATGACAACTATTAAATTAATAGCCTGATAAACAATAAGCTAAAAGTTTTAAATTTTGACCAGTTAAAATCGGTGAAAAAATAATGGCGATCCAGCAAAAAAATAATTAATAATTTAAGAAATTTTCTAGAACATTTTATAATAAAGTCGAGAATACTATTTTTTTTATTAATAGTGTCATTTAGAAACCGGTACTCAACCACAATAGCCACGACTACGACTTTGACTTAAGTTTAATTCATTTGTATCCCAATATCGTTATTTACAGTTATTGTAAGGTTTTTGTTTTTACAAAGTTTATAAAAGGGAAGTGAATATGGGCACCCTGCCCCAATAGAAATTGACATTATATGTTCAATACCCTTTAGTTTGTTTTTTTAAAAATATATTTGGGCCATCAAGTTCTTATGTGCGAAGGTTGATCAAGATCCATTCATTTACACAGTAGCAATTTTTTTTTAATTTTAAATATTATTAACTTTATATAGCTTAAATTAGAAAAAATAGCAGTTTTGGCCCACGGACCCACTGAGCAGAGGCGTAACAACGGCTTGGCATCGGGGCAGTTGCCAAGGGCGCCGAGGGCTAATCACTCAATAATCAATTTATTGTGTACAATTTAGTATTTAGCCCTATTTCTCAAGGGCGCAAAAAATGAATTAGCCAAGAGCGCGGATTACCTAGTTACGCTTCTGCCACTGAGTGGGTATTATGAGTTTAATACCATAATGTAATTTACTATTGATTATGTTTTTATACTCCATGCATGGTATAGATGCGTCAATCCAACAGGTTATCAGGCGAAAAAGCATTTTCAAAGTTATATGAGCTAAATAATTTAAAAATTGAATGGGCCCCGACCCTAAATGGTGAATGATGTAACGTTAAAACCCCTCTTGATTTCAACCTGGATAATGATGGATAGGATATATGTTCCAGGTTTGGTGGAGATCCATAAATCCTCGTAAAAATGTATGCTGCACATCCACCACCCTTAGCAAACAAACTTTGTTATATATATATATATATATATATATATATATATATATATATATATACTAGCAACAAAGCCCGTCCAAGCAAGGAAATAAGTGTAGGGTGACCTGTGAAGTTCATGGTAGGACATCAACATCCACATCAACTGACTCCAAAATGAAAATTAAACGTCAACAGTCGTCTTTTCAACAAGAGGCTTTGTCCATAGACCATACTTCCCCCAAACACCACGCTCTGTCCAGAGATCCTACCTCCCCCCAAACACCACGGTCTGTCCAGTGATCCTCCTTCCTCCCCACACATCGCTTTCTGTCCAGAGACCCTACCTCCCCCCCCCACACCGCGGTCTGTCCAGAGACCCTCCCCCCCTCCACACCACGGTCTGTCAGGAGACCCTACCTTCCCATCACTGCGGTTGATCGAGAGACCCACCGTCTCGCCCGGCCATACATGTGTATCACGTAAAAAATACTATACATTATAGTTGTAATAAATAACCCGTAAAAACAAATTTTTTGACTATAAATCCTACGCGCACCGCTGAAGATAAAGTCTTAGAAAAAATACTGAACCAAAAATAACTCGTTTTAAACGTCCGCGTAAACTTGTTCAATATGTAAATGAGATTTAAATTTTCTCCGCTAGTGATTGGCTGTAGGAGTCTGTAAGAGTTTGAGGGACCAATCGCTATCGATGACCGCACAGAACATTGCCTTTTATTATATACGTATTACCCGTCAAAAATGACGGAAGTTTTGAAATAAATATATTTCAGATGAAATCAATTAATGTTGAAAAAAATACATACACATCAGAATAAAAAATAATGTTATACAGAACTTTCATTTTTTAAAATATCCTTTATATTAACGTGTGGTGTCTGTTTGTTTGAAGTTTGAGACTTTGTCGAAAAATGTTTTGATCGATTTTAGCCCACTTCCTCGTAAGCTAGCGAGCTGAAATTTTGCAGGCAGACTCGTGCCAATGATAACATGATTATAAAAATTTCAGATAAATCGAATGTCCGTAATTAAATTGATTAAATTAAATTTTAAGATTATCTTTAATTATCTCTATGTGACATGTTTACTTTTTTTGCTATAGTGTCGTGGTGCGTATTATCTTCTTCTTCTTCTTCGTTCTCAATTGCGTGCCGACGAGTTTTGCGCCAATTGGCCCCTGGTCTCCGACTTCAGCCTGCTGTTTTTTCTGGATGTGCTTCCATAGCCTTTGGTCAGCCAAGACCATCTGCAAGGCAGCAGTTGATTTTGGCAAGTGATGCAGCGTTCACATTCCACGCATTACCCAGCCGCCTTTTATTTTCCCTAACTATGCGTTAGGTACCCATGGCTTCCCATGGATTTGAACCCGTGACCGCCGGTACGCCAGTCGAGCGCGCTGCCACTCGACCACCGTATCCCCTGTGCGTCTTATATTGAACAACCTTTCCTGTCGCGCAATAAGGTGCGTATTTTATTGACAATACTTTTTATAAACATATTCCTGATCGGTGCGCATTATATTAAACTTGTTTTACGACACATCACTACAATTTGTATTTTTGGATTGTCTTGCGCTGCGTATTATAATGAACATTCTTTTAGTTATTTCTCGTTCATAAAGGATTTATAGTCAAAAAAAAATTTACGGGTTTTTAAAATTTATTCTTATTTTCTTCACTTATTTCCAAAATTAACAATTTTATGCGGACGTTCGAAAAGAGTTATTTTTTGTGCAGTAATTTGGTGCGCTGCTTTCTAAATTTAGTAGCGTGACGAAGGGACGGGACGAACATACATAGCAAATTATGATAGATAATATATGATTTGATTATTGAAATCCAAAAGAATCACTTGTACAATTTAAGCTCCGAAAGTTAATAAATCTCCAACCTAAGAATCATTTGTCATTGCTTTCATCACTAATCCCCTACTACATGCATCAAATGCAGTTCCTATGTTCTATTTATAAATTTAATTTTATTGAATTAAATTTTATTTGTATGTATGAAATTGACTTCTCTATCAAAATTTAAAACAGCTTATCATAGTGTTAAGTTTTTCTACTGAAGACCAGTAGCGTCACAACGGGTTGGCATTTAGCGCATTTGCCTAGGGCGCCGACCTGCGCCAGTTCAAAAGGGCGCTGCTAAATTTCTAATTTCTAATTTTTTTTTAAATAAAGGGCGCCAAAAATAAATTTGCCAAGGGCGTCAAAAAGCCAGTTACGCCTCTGCTGAAGACACACTTTGCTGAAGTTTTATCCCATAATATACATGGTCATGGTTAGACACAATCGTAAATTAAAAATTTTATTTGATAATTCGTGTGCCCTTGAATCTCTTTTTATAAATTCCTATAATTAAATTACAAGGATTGAATTTAATGTAACAACTTATTATCAGTGGCTAAGCTATAGTTAGTGCCACCCAGGTTTGGCCACTTTTTAAAAACATGCAACTACACATGAAAAGTACCCTGCAAAAGTCACAAAGGTGCAACTCTTTTTAAAAATAATTGTGACACCAATTAGCCTCAATCTAACCTTAGTGCATATTATACCTATCAATAATCATATTTCCTCTTAAAAAGCGTGGTAAATTCTTTTTAACCCAACTTTTCCTTTCTGGCAAGCTATTAAGGCAATCGCACACACAAACCAACACAGATACTCTCTCTCTCTCTCTCTCTCTCTCTCTCTCTCTCTCTCTCTCTCTCTCTCTCTCTCTCCCTCTCTCTCTCTTTCCCTCCCTCTCTCTCTCAGACACACACATCCGCAAAAGGGTATATCAACATGAAAACAAAAATAAACCTTTTCACAAATTAATACACTACAAAATGACGTTACGCCATAAAATATTAATTGAGACGAGAAGTACGCTCTGTTAATCTCGACACCAAAATGCTCATTATTTAACGTTTTATTTTCTGATTGTTTTGTTTTGTTTTGTTCATTAGGAGTTGCGCCGTACAGCGATCACAGACGACTAAGAGCACTCCATATTTGTCTAGCAAAATACTCGCTTCAGCGGAAAAATTGGATTTCAGTAAGGGTTCAAAACCCGCATATCGAATTTTGAGAAGGCCGGACCATAAGTACAAAGATTGTTGGGATGGTTCAAAATGGCGACTGGCATTGGCAACAGACCAATGAAATCAGTACGTTCATTAGTGTCGGCTAGAGCAGGGGAGCTTACTACCGAATTTCGTAAAGAAAGTTTAACATGGTGAACGTTGTCGGCTGTCAAGTCCTTTACGTGTAGGGTTTTGAAATGAAACCTGTTTAACTTTTTAACATCCTTTGCCCTATATTTTCTCAATATCTATCAATAATCTGATTGTCATTTGCAATGAGAATTTTCTAGTTTTCAGCTTTTCATCATTATGAGGTCAAAACTAAAAATAAATACGAGTTAAATTAGATTAAACATCAAGTTGAGTAAACATCGACTAACACAAATGAATTTTAAAAAGTTCATATACGACACGTTTACCCCATGGTTAATCGTTATAGATGCCCACGTTTCTATTTAAAGGATTTAAACTTTTGTTTCCTAATATGAAATGCCACATTTCACATCGACCAATCAATCAAATGTTCAATAGTGTAATTGATTGTTATTTCTAACAAGGTATAAAAAAAAATCCGATTTTTTTAGTAATAATAAAATGATAAAAAAATCAGTTTTTAGAAAGATTTAGTAATTTCTTATGGTATAGAAATAAAGTGAGCCACAGAAGACGCTAAAGAGAGAAACGTTTTGTGATAACCTTAAAAGAGCCAACAAGTGAAAACACGAGGACTGCGCTGTATCGCAATGGACAACAACCTTCAAATCATAAACAAAACAGAGTGACTTGACCATGTCGCCGCCCGCCGCCCTCTTATTCCAATTTGTATTTGTTCCGAAACCTAAAAATTTGTTTCTAAACTTAAACGGTTGTCTTTAAAATTAATTCCCCATGTTTAGGCTACCAAACAAAACACCAACCAAAAAAAAACGGAAAAAAGCACAAAAAACAAAAGAAACGGAAATACCACAAAGTTTTATAAATTTCTACTTGGAATAAGGTTTTAAGGTTTTATATCTCACCACGTGACATAACCATCCAATCCACACGTCCATCAAAGACAGACAATGACAAACACAAAACTTATGACAGTGGATTAGTGTTTTAATATTCATGAAAAATCGCCATCTCCTCTTTGAACAGTCCAATCCGCGACACAACACCTATGGGAAACACCCCTTTAAATGGTTAAAATATAAAATCTCATGGGAAGCGTATGGCTTACAGATTGCGGTAGGGTATTGAACCACGTCAGCAATTTTTCATTCAATAGATAATCAGATGACAAATTATAAATACTAGTTATAAAACACCACCTTGTTTCTTCGAGATATGTGAGTGTTGTACAAATTGGCCTGCACGATAAGATTACCAAGACAAGTGATGAGACTAATATTAGACGACAGTTCTCAGCACTAGTGTGTTACCATGGTTACTTACCAGTTCTTGGTGCATATGATCAATGGCTAAACCCGTTGAGGTATTCCCAAAAGTACGGTTCAAATCCTTCACAGCTTTGAGCAGGCTATCTTTGTCGTTGTAGTCTGCCAGTCCAATGACGCTATCTTGGTCAACATCGCTAAACGATAATTGAAAGTGTTTTTTGAAACAGTTTGACATTTATATCATATTATAGGTAACTGACTCAGACTAGGACCAAGAGTCAGACTAGGAACCAGAGTCAGACTAGGACCCAGACTCAGACTACGACCCAGAGTCAGACTAGGACCCAGACTCAGACTAGGACCCAGAGTCAGACTAGGACCCAGATTCAGACTACGACCCAGAGTCAGACTAGGACCCAGACTCAGACTAGGACCCAGACTCAGACTAGGACCCAAACTCAGACTAGGACCCAGACTCAGACTAGGGCCCAGACTCAGGCTAGGACCCAGACTCAGACCAACTAATCTCAGGCATAATCTCAAACTGAGAATGTAGACCTCTTACAAGCCGCACACAGACTATTACAGAAACTCATACTTAAACATTTTTGGAGAATCTCATATAGACATACATAGACGGACTGAAACAAACACTCACAGGCCGACTGAATTACAAATAGAATTAGTTTGATATATTTGCGCTTAGACGCAGAAACAGCCAGTCGGAAGAGAAATGAAAAAAAACCTGAAAACAGACAGAAACTGTTTCAGTCTCATTTACATGGACAGAGAACCTTGGACTTCGCCCTACGCAGACTCATTCACTTGGACTTTGGGGCCGTCCATAAATGACGTCATGCACCTAGAGGGGGGAAGGAGGTCACACTTTTGTGACGATGTGTGACGAGGGGGGAGGGAAGGGGGTTGAAGAAATGTGACGTCACATCAAAAGGGTAACTTTAAATAAAACTTCCACTGTAATAATTTATTTATATGACTTTTTTTTTCTTTCTTTTTTTTTAAATCATCAGTGCTTCTCAAAGTGCAGGTCCGTACGCCATCAGACGCCGGTTGGCGTACGTTATCAAGAAATAAAAATTAAATCTAGTTATTATCCTTAAGTTTGAGAACCCACAAGAGAACGTATAAAATTTGTTACCCTTCATCGTTTGATGTTGACATCAAAGAATTTGTGATGTAAGCGCTGCTCCGTTTGGTTCTCTTACGGCAGGAGTCGGCGAACCTTTTTGTCCGTTACCCCAAAATATACAAGTTTATGTGTGCGTTACCCCCCCCCTCTAGACTCTAGGTCCTGCCCACATGACTCGGGTGGGGATTTGGAGGAGCGTCGTTAGCCCCCCCCCCACCCCCACCGAAAATGCAACAGGTGAGTTTTAAAGCATGATAAGTGTCTAAAAATGATGTGAATAGGATTATGTGTATATATTTTAGGTCAAAACGACACGGAAAATCCATTTGGGGGGGGGTGGGGGGATCTATTTGATACAATGATAAACGTTTTAAGTTTGATATAATTATTCGATTTGAATTTTGGTCTACCCCCCTGGCCATTCTAGAGATAATAGTATTCATTAACTATGTAGCCATGTATTTTTCATTGGTTTATAAACTCCACAAGAGAATGCAACAATTTAAACACGCCTCGTCCATTGGCGGCATTATATTTACAACTCTTGTGTGACGTACTTGAAATCGTGGGGAAAAAATGAAAAAACAAATAAATAAAATAAAAATAATATTTTTTTTTAAACTTGTGAGCTTCGGAGTGAAAAGTTAGGATAATATTGGATATTTTATTAATGTCATAGTATTTTTTAGTCCTCAACTTGCAGGAATTACTGTATTTTGCGACGCACAAGATGACACCCTACTTTCTTGTACAAATGTGGGGTTCGTATAGTACTCGCCATATTCCTCTTCCAGCGCATACCAAATAATTTTTAGAAAACATGAGATTTGATATCAGTGTGGTATTTTAGATCAAATGCCTTTGACGTGCACTGACTAAGCAGGAAAGCTGTCATTATAAGTATAATATCAATTTGAGGAATCGTCCTGTATATATATATTCTAGGTCTATCAACAATGAAATGATCCTTGTAATATCAATAGTCAAATTCGCGAGCTTGAAGGTTAATCACATCGAAGGGTTTTTTACATTACCGCTGCATTGTTCGTTAGCTGTCTTGCTATGCCTTGGCAATTAAACAATTTTTTAAATAAAATTATTATATAAAACAAGCCGAATTCATACTTAATCTTAGAGGGCTTTAAAAAATATAGGGGCTCATTTTGCTATCACGTCAGTACAGGGAAAATCACGTCAAAACGGGAAAGGAATGACCGGTACCTGGTGAAATGGAAAAATTCCTGCCGGTCGTCTAATACGAAAAAGTTTGAGAAGCACTGGCTTACAATTTCTTTAATGACCTTTTACATAGCTTTACGTGTGTTACGATATTACAATGCAGACCTACAATGAATAAATACTTAAATGACAAAAAGGGATTTGAAACATAATTATTTTCAAATAGAAAATACGGTGGGTTTTTGTTGTTGTTTTTTAAAAAAATATTAATGTTATTATTTATTTATTTTATTTATTTATTATTTTTATTTATTTTATTTTTTTTTGGGGGGGGGTCAAAGCTTTGTGACGTATTTTTGGAGGGGGGTCTAACTTTTTGTGACGACGCGTGACGAGGGGGGGTGTGAAAAATCGGCCAAAATCGCGTGACGTCATTTATGGACCGCCCCTTTGAGATATTCAGACATTCAGAAAGGATGAAACTTGAACTCTCAGATTTAGACCAAGAGACTTCGAAGACAGACACATATTTAACGGTCATACTCTCAAGGAATCAACTCCAAAAGATTGTTTTTGAATCACTTACTTGCCGTACATCACGACAGCCACACGCACATCTTTGGGCCCAATGTCAAAAGAACTGAGAAACTGTACCACGAACTCCTTGGCTTTATCGAAATCATCGTAACTAAGAGAATTGGAGGAGTCCAGGACAATTCCAAGCTCAGTCCTGAGATTACACTTCTGATTCACAGGTTGGCAATCAGCGGAGCTGGACACAAGCAGAGCCGCAATCTGAAAAATTCAAAACAGAGTGAGCCAAATATTTGAGATCAGTTTAACAAGATTTGATATTAAGCCAAGAACTGGGCTTCTTGGGGAAAAAAATGTCTTCAGTTTTAATAATTAACCTTAAAAACACTTTTTAAAAACTAGTCTTATATTAAAAATGCACTAATTTTCTACTTTTTAGTCTACGCATTTTACAGTAAGTGCAAAGCCAACTTACCTTTTGACTATAAATCCCTTATATATGAGACATAACTAAAAGTAGTGATTATGTTCAAACGCGACATTTACAGACTGAAACAGAATTATCTCCCCTGGGGTGCAGGGATGGTAGGGGGTGTGAACAGTGACGGTCGGCGTCAACGCGTGAACTGGGCACGTGAAAAAATTATAAACAAATAGTTGGACGGACGGTTCCGATTAAACTTACAAAGCAAGCTAATATAAGACTAGTAAAAAATCACGATAGGACAAATGTCTGAAATGTTGAGTCCCGATCCCCTTGAAATGTGTAGAAAGTGAATAGTGTCCGGGTAAAAAGAAGAGGCTCATTTCAAAGACTGACACTCACCCTTACATTGTTGCGGTTAAAATAATGCAATCTGCAAGAAATAATGCATTATCTTTCGGTACATAAATTTAACCATTTAGACTGATGACTAGGCCTGTCAATGGGGACCAGGAAACCCGGATACCGGTTGCCGAGCAATTACCCGGGTAGTAAAATTGCGCCCGGGAACCCGTATAAGTGTTGCTGCAATGTCTTTACCAACGGTGGTCGAACTGCGAATAATTTATCAAATTAAAACTTTTCGTTTGAAATATATACTCTGAAATACGTTTAACATGAAAACTTCAAGTACTTAGATTTAATATGACTAAAAACGTGGGGCGGGTGTTTGGTATAAAGTTATAGATCTATAATTGGCAAGGCAAAAGAGAGATCTATAAATGAGAAAATGAGAGAACTGCATATGTAAAACCTCATAAGCACCCGCCCCACATTTTAGTAATATTAAATCAAAGTACTTGAACTTATAAGTTTTAAATTATTTTCTTCTTTTTAGTCCACTTATAAAAACGGGGTTTTTAAAAATCTATTTTTACCTCTATTTATTTTACCAAACACATCATAAGCGCCCAACGTTTTAATACCACGGCGATGAGGTCACGGGACGAACTAGGCATGTGACTGTGAACAATAGCAGAGAGATACAGATGCTCATATAGGGGCCGTCCATAAATGACGTCACGCGATTTTTGCCGATTTTTGACCCCCTCCCTCGTCACGCGTCGTCACAAAAACTTAGACCCCCCCTCTAAAAATACGTCACAAATATTTGCCCCCCCCCAAAAAAAAACAACAAAACAACAACAACGTATTTTCTATTTGAAAATAAGTATGTTTCAAATCACTTTTATTGTCATTTAAGTATTTATTATTTATTTAGTGAAGATCTACATTGTAATATCGTAACCCGCGTGAAGTATTTTTAAAAAAAGTTTAATTGGCCTTCAGAAAACGAACTGTGTTAACATCCTTATATTTTAATTTTAATGCATACAAATTAAACATTGACTATTAGTCATCACGGCTAACGTTTTTGTTTAGAAAACAAAATATTTAAAAAATAAAATTTTTAAAATGTCCTTTTTAAAAAATCCCTCAATTGACTGACGTAAGAAAGAGGTTGGCGAACAGAGGTAAATAACCTCATCTTAGGTCAAAAAGGGAATTCTTGGGGGTAGTGCAGACTCATTTGGGACATATAACATCCACTACAATCCACTAGATATATTAAAATACGTCATGTGTACGTGTACGCTTGGAACATATGTCCATTATTGAACCGGTTCCTTCCAGAAAATACATTTTTTTAAAATTTGACAACTATGTAGATTTCTTACCTGCGTACTATACTAAATCTACCCTACTTTCATTTATATTGACACGAGTGACAATAATCTTAATCCATATGACCTGTCTGCATATGTATCATTTCTGTGATATTTAAAATTAATGCCTTAAAAACCGAGCTAAGAAGAAAAGTTGTTTTGTGCTCCTCTCGAATTGCGATGTCAAAGAATTTGAAGCATTCAATAAAGTTAATGAATACTTGACTAATTTTAAATGGGCTCATTTACCATTATATCTAGAACAGTGATTCTCAAACTTTTTAGTATGGTGGACTGGCAGGAATTTTTTCTATTGCACCAGTAAGTGGTGTATTATTATTCCTGTACTGACAATTTTTTATGTCCTTTTTTTTGAGAACATCTGCGGACCGGCAGCGGATGGCCCACGGACCGGCACCGGTCCACGGACCACCACTTTGAGAAGCACTGATATAGAAGACTAGAATGGCCAGGGGCGTTTGACCAAAAACCCATCGAACAATTATATCAAACTTAAAACGTTTTTAATTCTATCAAATAGATTCTCTACCCCCCTCCCCTCCACTTTTAAAGAAAAATGATATTCCGTTTCGTTTTGACTTAAAATATCTACACATAATCCTATTCAGATCATTTTTAGACACTTGTCATGCATGTAAAACTCACCAGTAGCATTTTCGGGGGTTGGGGGGCTAACGACGCTCCCCCAAATCCCCGAGTCATTTGAGCAGGACCTAGAGTCTGGGGGTTGGAGGGGGGGGTAACGCACACATAAACTTGTATATTTTGGGGTAACGGGCAAAAAAGTTCGAGAAAACCAAACGGAGCTGCGGTTACATCACAAATGCTTTGATGTCAACATCAAACGACGCAGTGTAACAATTTAATATGTTATCTTGTGGATTCTCAAACTTAAGGATTATAATTAGATTTAATTTTCGTGTCTTCATAGCTTACGCCAACCAGCGTCTGATGGCCTACCGACCGGCACATTGAGAAGCACTGATTTTTTTAAAAAAGTCATTAAATAAATTGTAAGCGACCAAATATTTCAGTGGAAGTTTTATTTAAAGTTACCCTTTTGATGTGACGGCACATTTCTTCAACCCCTCTCCCTCCCCCTCGTCACGCATCGTCACAAAAGTGTGACCCCCCTCCCCCCCTAGGTGCGTGACGTCATTTATGGACGGCCCCATAGAGATAAACGAAAAAATGCATTAATTTAATTACGTCACATTCGATTGATCTGAAATTTTGATAAAATGAATTGTCATCCAAGTTCTATCCGTGGTAAAAATTTTGAAGTCTCTAGGAACAAATTTGAAAAATTATGGACAGACAGACAGGAATGAAAGTTAGTTAAATAAAAACGTGGTAAAAAGGTGGTTAAATGCATTCTTCCAATATAAATTTTAATAAATACATTTTATCAAGAAAATTGACCAATGCAGCTCCTTGAAAACAAAACAACTGCTAACTCCAATGTTCAAATCGAGTTTACAAGCTAGAAGAAAAAGATTGTTTACTTACGACAGCCAGGACATAGGCTAGAAATGACTTCATCTTAAATGTTGCAGATGCTTTCTGATGAATGACGGTATATACTCAGCAGGTGTGCACCAAAGTCTAGTGCTCCAAGTCATATTCCAGTCTTATTTATAGTGACCAAAATAATTCATTGTAAATAATTCAAGTTTGTTTTTTTCCGCTAAAGAGTAATGACCGAACATAATATTCTTGAATGAGGGGAACCAAAAAAAGATGAAACGATTTAGGAATCCCCCCCCCCAACCTCACTAAAATAGCGTTAACCTGCTACGACCTCCAAAGAGAGTTTAAGAGCCAGTTATTCATTTATTTCATACATTTGCACTGGTTCAAGGGGATATAATTTCTTAGTTGAACTGCTTTGGAACACGTCCTATAATATCCCCTCACAGATTTCTTTTTATACAAAATTTCTCCAAACTTTCACTTGTCATAAAACTTTCATTTCCTAGACAGAAATACAAACTTCTGTATGGGGCCGTCCATAAAGTACGTCACACTCCGAGGGGGGGTCTAAGAAAGTGTGACACTTTGTGACATGGGGGAGGGGGGTCAGGCCATGTGTGATGTCACATATTCATTAAGACGCCTTAAGCCCCTGTTAGCCTAATAGAATGCCAGGTATCCTAGTTAGCATGACATGACACATTAAGCCCCAGTTGGCCTAACAGGATGCCTCCAACCCCGGTTGGCCTAACAGGACGCCTCAAACCCAGGTTAGCCGGACAGGATGCCTCAAACCCCGGATACTAACAGGACAACTCAGATCCCGGTTAGCTGGACAGGACGCCTCAAACCCCGGTTAGCCGGACAGGATGCCTCAAACCCAGGTTAGCCTAACAGGACGCCTCAAACCTTGGATAGCCTAACCGGATGCCTCAACCCCGTTAGCCTGACGGGACGCCTCAAACCCCGGTTAGCCTGACGGGACGCCTCAAACCCCGGTTAGCCTGACGGGACGCCTCAAACCCCGGTTAGCCTGACGGGGCGCCTCAAACCCCGGTTAGCCTGACGGGACGCCTCAAACCCGGGTTAGCCTGACGGGACGCCTCAAACCCCCACCCCTGGTTTGACTTAAACACACGCAACTAGGAGATTAAAATATTGAGTTGCAATGGAAATCTTTACATGTCTTTAATGTGCCTTATATATATATATAATAATATATATATGTATCATCATCATCATTATCAGTCCCGTGACCATTGCGGTCGTTGGGAGGAGCGCATGGACACCATCAACAGATAACGATCTCCAACTTTTGCATATTTTGAACGGCGGCCAATAATTCATGCAACAATATTTACATTTACATTTTTAGCCTGCTTGAAAAAGAAACTAATGAACTGTGCAGGCCCCACATAGCCACTAGACATGTGTATCATAAAGAATTGGGAAGTGATTTTAATCTTTGATTGTAATAAAGTTGACTTTTTAAAAAAAAATAAAGTACTCATTAAACTTTCAATGTTGATGATCTTACATCACAGAAGTGTGATGTTGTAGTATGCAATCGTTTTACAAGTACATACCTCTTGCATTTATAAAAGCTCATCCTTCCAATAATTCCATTTATCCCCTCTCATCTCTGATGCTACATTAAGTTCGTCCAAAGGCAAGTTCGTGTTCTTTAATTTTTCAAAGGTTGTTTCGCAAATCAAATTTTCTCTACACCATTTGAAAGTCTAGCTTTGTTAAAAAATAAAATAATAAAAGTGTCTTTCCAACAAGTTCTTGAATGATATTGTGGAGAGCTGCGTAAGGAAGGTCAAGACCTCGCGGGCCAGATATATTAGTTTAGCGGGCCGTATGTGGCCCGCGGAACTTGAATTTGGCACATGTGGTGCAGATCATTTATTATTCAAGTAACGAGACAAAAATCCATTTTTAAATGTTAGATCTTTATCAGAGTATAATGCATGTGAGTCACGTGACATTAATCATGCAATCTATTTCTACGTTTACTGTGCAAATATCAATTAATATACATGTGGCGTATAACATCTCTTCTCTCATAATTTCAGCCTTGATCGTGAGTTTGTCATTGCTCCAGGAACACTTTCCTTTTCGAAATTATGAGACTTAACTACGCCATCTACTTGACTTTATTCCCTGACGTGGATAGCCACGGGATAGTGGCGCCTGGGCTCCGACCTCGAAAAATGCCACCTTCTTTAAAAACAGAGGACAAAACCCGCAACCAAAATCATATGCCAGAGATGTTATCGGATATTAACACTATATTTTTATTCCTGCTAAAGGGATTTTTTAAAGTTGATACATAACGGTTAATTTTCTTTTTCTGCGCATGAGCCAAAGTAACTGCACATTCGATAAAATTTGAAGAACAATGTGAGTCATCAGGAATCTGGAATCTAGGGGCCGTCCATAAATGACATCACGCACCTAAGGGGGAGGGGGCTACACATTTGTGACGATGTGTGACGAGGGAGAGGGGGTGTTTAAGAAATCTGACGTCAAATTCAAAACTCCCAACTTTAAATAAAAGTTCCACTTAAATATTTGATTGCTTGCAATTTATTTAATGACGTTTTACATGGGCTTCGGCGGCGTATGGGGTGTCCATGGGAAGGGTAGAACCTCTGGATGGGAAGCAGTCGTACTCCTCCTGGGGTAGTTCGCCACCTTTGGTCCCCACCTGGCACCCAGCTCTCACATGTGGCTCCAAGTAGCTGTAGCATGCACAGCGGCCACACCCCGGTAAACGGTCTCGACTGACCGGCTAAACCAGGTGAGGGTAAACCGATGGGATACAAACCTCGGTGAAGTGGGATCTGTCCACCCAGTATGTGAAGACTGGTTTTAGGCTGCCTGCGCGCTTGTTCTTCTATGGGCCAACGGGCAAGAGGCGATACACAGCAAAGCATTGTGGAGTGCTAAGAGCTTGACGAGACACACAGGACGTCCTGGTCATCCACTGCACCCAACCCCATTCACAGCTGTCTCGACAACGTCTTGCTGCTGGATCAGGTGGTTTTGGGCGAGAGAGGGAGGTCGACGTGTTGCGCGAATCTTCCTCACTTTAAACAAAGTCACAGCGCAAGTCACTCTCATCATCATCATCGATTCATTCCAAAGCCCTGTAGCGACATGCAAGTGGCGAAGCGGCAGGTGAGGGTACACTGGCAGCCGTAGTCACAAACCTGCATGCAGGCGGTTCAGGCCATAGGGTGGTTCACCACTAAAACTGGGCAGCAATGGTGTCCGGCAGCCCCCTGAGCGACTGAGCAGCCCTCATTAGGAATGCACTGCTCACCTCCCTCCATGGCCTGAGGAGGGGGCTAGAAATGGTGCCCTTAACATTGCCTGCTCAAATCTTCCCTGGTCAGAATTTCAGAATACCGCGGCTGGCGAAGACCCTAATTCTGCGGTCGAAAATTAAAGAAGTCGAGAACTATTCCTCTTACCCTGGGCACATGGAATGTGTGCATACTTATGGACAGAGATGAAACCAACAGACCCCAACGGAGAATTGCCCTGGTGGGCAACGAACTTTCAAGATACAAAAGGACAAGGGCATGATATAACGACTAGGTCTCATAGAAACAACGTAGATTACTGTAGAACCCCAAATGAAGTCCCCGCGACAAGGTCACTTTGAACATAGATTAACGGTGTCAGACTCAATAGCTCTGCGGCCAAAACTAAAAACACTTTTCAGTCAAAATAATTGCCTTTTTTATTCGTTGTTCTATTTTGAACTATTTTTGTAAACTTGTCGTTTTGTCACCATGTCGTTTTGTCACTGGTCGTTTTGTCGTTTCGTTACTTGTCGTTTTGTAATGTTGTCGTTTTGTCGCTTTGTCAGTTGTCGTTATGTCATCTTGTCGTTTTGTCACTTGTTGTTTTGTCTGGTTACCGATTTCGACATTGCCGCTCTTAGCGAGACCCGTCTACCAGGAGAGGGCAGACTAAGTGAAAGAGGCTCAGGCTTTACCTTCTACTGGAGGGGCAAAGGGAGTGAAAGAGGCTCAGGCTTTACCTTCTACTGGAGGGGCAAAGGGAGTGAAAGAGGCGCAGGCTTTACCTTCTACTGGAGGGGCAAAGGGAGTGAAAGAGGCTCAGGCTTTACCTTCTACTGGAGGGGCAATGGGAGTGAGGCCGGTGATGGCTTTGCCATGAAGACGATTTAGTATGCAAACTGGCTAGTCCTCCAAAGGGCATAAATGACAGACTCATGAAAATGAGACTGTCTGTGTTGGCCGGGAATAAATATCTTAGCATGCCCGAAAAATGACTAACCCTGATGAATTGAAATCCAAATTTTACGAGGACCTTCATTCTATCATCGCAAACATTCCTTCTACTGATAAGCTTGTCGTACTTGGTAACTGTAGTACAAGAGTGGGCTGCGACGACACTTTGGGAAGGTGTGATAGGAAAACATGGAAAACTGAGATCTACCACACTGAACAATACGAACATTGAGACTGTTTGGACGAATTTTAGAGATCTAATCTAGAGCGCAGCCTCTCAAATCCTTGGACCCGCGACGACAAAGCACCAAGACTGGTTCGATGACAATTGTGATGAGATCAAGCAAATGTTGGCAGAGAAACATCAACTCCACAAAACACACCTAAGCAATCCCGGATCTTCATCCGTAACGGACTCATATAACAGAATACGCCGCATCATACAACAAAAACTTCGCTGGATGCGAGACTCATGGCTAAATAAATAAAGGTAAAAAAGGATTTTTTTAAAACACGTTTTTATAAGTGGACTAAAAAGAAGAAATAATTTAAAACTTATGCGTTCAAGTTCTTTGATTTAATATGACTAAAAACGTTGGGCGGGTGTTTGGTATAAAAATTAAAGATTTATAATTTAGAAGGCAAAAGAGAGATCTATAAGTGAGAGAATGAGTGAACTGCATATGTAAAACCTCATAAGCGCCCGCCCCACGTTTTAGTCATATTAAATCACAGTCATTGAACGTATAATTTTAAAATTATTTTCTTCTATTTAGCCTACTTATAAAAACGTGGGTTTAAAAAAATCCTTTTTACCTTCATTTATTTTATTCTTTTTAGCCCACTAATAAAAACGTGGTTTTTAAAAAATCTTTTTTTTACCTTTATTTATTTTACCAAACACCTCATCAGCATCCGCCCAACGTTTTAATACCACGGCGATGAGGTCACGGGGTAAACTCGGCAAGTGAAATCAACGGCAGACGGATACAGATGCTAATATAGAGATAAACTAAAAAAATGCATTAATTTAATTACGGTACATTAGATTGATCTGAAATTTCGATACAATGAGTTGTCATCAAAGATCTATCTGTGGTAAAATTTTGAGCTCTCTAGGACCATCAAAAATGGTTTAATTTTACGTTGACAAATTTGAAAAATTGCGGACAGACAGACACGAAAGTAAGTTAATAAAAACGTGGTAAAAAGAAAGCTGATGAGATTCAACAATATGCAGACATGCATGATATGAAGAGTTTTTACAATGCCCTTAAGGAAGTGTACGGACCCACAACGTCTAATTCATCCTCGCTTCACAGACTTATCTAATTACTGACAGAGAGAAGATTCTCGAGCGCTGGGCTGAACACTTTCATGCTGTCCTAAATAGCAACTCAAGTATTAATGCAGATGCTATCAGTCGCCTCCCTCAAGTACCAATTAACCTGGCAATGGATGACCCACCTACACTTCTTGAGACGCAAAGGGCTGTACATCTTCTGTCATGTGGAAAGGCTCCTGGAGCAGACTCAATTCCAGCAGAAATATACAAAGAAGGTGGCATGGTTCTACTGGAAAAGCTGCAGGAAATCTTCATAATGATGTGGCAGCAAGAGGCTATCCCCCAGGATTTTAAAGATGCCTCTATTGTCCACTTGTACAAGCGAAAAGGAAACCACCAAGCCTGCGATAATCATCGTGGAATGTCACTGCTATCAATTGCATGAAAAATACTCGCCAGAATTCTCCTAAATCGCATAAGTGCACATCTAGATCAGGGTCTTTTACCAGAAAGCCAATGTGGTTTCCAGAAAGAACGTTGGACCATTGACATGATCTTTGCAGCAAGGCAGTTGCAGGAAAAGTGTCAAGATCAGAATATGGACGTATTTTCCATTTATATAGACCTGACAAAAGCCTTCGACACATTCTGCAGAGAGGGTCTATGGAGGATTATGGCCAAGTTTGAGTGTCCAAATAAGTATATAGCCATTGTAAGGCGATTCCATGATGACATGCAGGCTGGAGTCCAGGACAACGGGGAGGCATCTAAACAATTCCCTGTCACAAATGGGGTTAAGCAAGGATGTGTTCTGGCCCCATCATTGTTTAGCCTCATGTTCTCAGCCATGCTTACAGAGGCCTTCAGGAATAGCAATGAAGGACTGGACATTAGGTATCGCACTGATGGTCGTTTGTTCAACCTCAGGAGGCTTCAAGCCAAAACAACAAAGGTCAAATCAGACAGCATCCTGGACCTTCTATTTGCTGACGACTGTGCCCTTAACGCGGGCTCTGAAGCACGCCTGCAACCAAGCGTTGTTAAATTTTCCAGTGCGTGCTCTAACTTTGGGCTCACCATCAGCACAAAGAAGACAAAAATTCTATACCAGCCGGCCCCAGGCAAATCCTATACTGAGCCTAATATAATCATCAATGGCAACAAAATCAACACAGTGAGCCGCTTTACTTACCTTGGCGCTCTATGATACGGAATGGCGCAGCAGTCTGTGAGGCTAATAGACAACAGCCTGCCAAGACAAAACGTCAAGCCAGGAAGGACAGTATCCAAAACCCTCCTGAAGGGATCCCATCCATCTCTTGTCCGACATGCGGACGCCAATTTCGTGCTAGAATATGGTTAATAAGCCACCAGAGGACACACGTGGCGGCATAACATAGGACAAATATGACGAGAGTGGTCCTGGTCGACTACGACAGACGAACGACACAACACATGGGCTTCAAGAGTAGTGCGATATTAGAGTGGAACCTTACACTAAATACATACTTAAATAACAAAAAAGTTATTTGAAATATACTAATTTTCAAATAGAAATCATAGCTTTTATGGGGGGAGGGGGAAAATTGATGACGTCATATTGGAGGGGGGGGTCTAAGTTTTTGTGACGACGAGGGGGTAGGGGGTCAAAATCGGTCAAAATCGCGTGACGTCATTTATGGAAGGCCCCCTAGATAGTCACACAAAAATGTATACACTCTTTAAATGACCAAAACGCCACACAATCCAGCATAAACTCTTTAAATGACCAAAACGGCACACCATCCAGCATAAACTCTTTAAATAACCAAAACGGCACACCATCCAGCATACACTCTTTAAATGACCAAAACGCCACACCATCCAGCATACACTCTTTAAATGACCAAAACGCCACACCATCCAGCATACACTCTTTAAATGACCAAAACGCCACACCATCCAGCATACACTCTTTAAATGACCAAAACGCCACACAATCCAGCATAAACTCTTTAAATGACCAAAACGCCACACCATCCAGCATAAACTTTTTAAATGACCAAAACAGTACACCATCCAACAAAGTTTCATAAATCAAAATATTGTCAACAAATTTAGAAACCAGCGAATTATCGAATGTGTTCAAATTGACGGCCATTGTGGTAAAATAATTGATGACAACGCTCACTGATTAAATACAAAACTTGCATAATTATTTCAATTTGATTGACCAATTGTGGGATTCAAGATTCAAGTTTCCCTTTTCGGTAGAGAGTAAACTGTAATGATTAATGGATCTAAATCAGCACCAATAACGGTTAACTAAGGAGTTCCACTAGGCCCCCTACTCTAACTAATTTACATAAATGATTTACCCAACAGCATCTCAACAGGAACAACAGTTACGATATTCGCTGACGATTGTATAATCATCTATAGAACAATTTATCAGAAAAACATACTGATATCTTACAAAAACGACTTAGATGAATTATAAAAATGGGACTCTAATTGGAGAATGTCTTTCCACCCAGAAAAATTTTAACGGTAAAAACCATCAAAGAAATAGAAACAAACAAAAAAATTGCAAACCATTTCGTTCATGGAAAGCAACTAGCCCAATCAAGGTACGCAAAATAACTAAATATTAGGATTAATAATAAATGAGAAACTATCGTGGAATCCAAGTGTCAATCAAGTAATTCAAAAAATCCAGCAAATCTTTATAAAGTTTTTGTAAAAAGAAAATTAACAAAGGTATAACAATAACAATATATACAAAATAAAATACCGCCTTGCTTTGGTTATAACTGTACTCAGTTCTTTTTTTAATATATACTTTTAAAAAAAGGGTACCGGAATATATGAACAAAAGGTACCGGAACGCAACCTGCAAAAAGCAGTAAGGCAAAACGTTACAGGCAGTAATAAAAGAAAGTAAGTTGAAAAAAGGTGCCGGAACGCCGTTCCTGTACTTTCAGCCAGAAAAAAACACTGCCTGTACTAAAATATGCGTCTTCTGTATTTTACCCACCCACCAAAGAAAACATTGTTATAGTAGAATTTTAAAAAAAAACAGTTAACAAAACAAGTTTTTGACTATAGATCCTTTATGTACGAGAAATAACTAAAAGAATTTTCATTATAATACGCAGCGCAAGACAATCCAAAAATACAACATTGTAGTTATGTGTCGTAAAACATGTTTAATATAATGCGCACCGATCAGGAATATGTTTATAAAAAGTATTGTCAATAAAATACGCACCTTATTGCGCGACAGGAAAAGTCGTTCAATATAATACGCACCGCGACACTATAGCAAAACAATTTAACATGATACATAGAGATAAATAAAATAATCTAAAAATTCAATAATTTAATTGCGGTACATGCGATCAATCTGAAATTTTGACACATTTTTATCATCGACACAAGTGTGCCTACACATTTTCAGCTCGCTAGCTTACGAGGAAGTGGGTTAAAAATCGATCCAAAGCTTTTTTCGGCACCGCCCGCCCGCCTGCCTCAATAATATATAGGATTTCTTTTTAATTAAAAAAAGCTGCAAGTTGCATTAATGGGGAATATGTAAAATTGGCAATGTGAACAAAATTAGTTAAATCATTAAACCTAGAAACACTGGATGATAGAAAAACAAAGATGAACGTAGTAATAATGCATAATACAGTTAATGCCCATTTTAAAACAAACAAAGATAATCTAATACAAACTCAGATAGACTTAGGGATAAAACACTTTTCCTATTCCGTATGCAGGAAAAAACACAAACAAATTCTCGTTCTTCCCCTCTGTAAATTGGACGTGGAATAGGTTGCCTGATCAAACCAGGGAAACCAACACACTATCAGCATTTAAACTGTAATCAAAATGCAAGACTAGACATAAACCATAGATAAGAGCAATAATAATAATAATAATAATAATAATAATAATAATAATAATAATAATAATAGAAATAATAATAACGATTATAATAATAATAATAATAGTAATAACCCATTTTCAGACCATGACGGCCTATTTGGTAGGTGAAGTTGAGTTCACAAGTTTCATTGAGCCACCACTAACGAGCAGGGGAGTGTGAGGTTACCGCTAGACCACCGCGCAATAATTTTATGTAATAGATTCTGATAAGTTAAGGTATTGGCAAAAAATATTCCTGGTAGATTGCTCCCTGAATGTGACACCCCGCCCCCTCCTTTCATATAATAGAAAGTGTGAATTTCAACATTAGTGACACCATGTGAGTCAATGTGTACCAACTTTTACTCACCATTTGGTTTACTCTAGCACGTACTTGCATTTAATTTAATTTTAGGTGAATGGCGTCATTCGTAGTTCATGACTCAATATCTCATAGTGCATGACGCATGAGTCAGATTTGGGAACTAAGCGAATTATAATTTTTACGCATGCTGCCCTTTCTATGTAGGACAAATGAATTTAATTATTATGAATATATTTTTATGGGGCGGGGGGGCCAATGTTCCACGCAGTAGTGTAGAATTACCGAGCAGCAAAGTGTGTAAAATATTGCACAAAAAATGGATACTGTGCAACTTTGCACACGAGACGAGTTTTTGTGCTTTGCACACGAACCAACGAACCTTAAAGAGAAGAATTACATTAAATTATTTATTAACAATATTCTAGTTATTTTAATATGTGCGCGTTAGTGTGACATTTATTATTTATAATTTAACAACTAATTATTATAAATAATATGAAATTAATGGAATGATTAATACCTTTAAAAGTGCCAACACAAAAATATATTCGCTTGTTTCTCTTCAAATTCCTTTTTTCCGCTCTGTCTTGACAATTCTTTCCTTGAGATGTTTTAGTATATCTGTCCTTTTAAACGTGTGTTTTAATGCCTTAAAATTACCGGAAATGGAGTTAAAGTTGACCACTTTATTCATGATTAGCTGCTTTGAGGATTTAGGTTCTACCAGTCATTAAATCCAATAGATGATCAAAAAATTTATTCATTCGTTTTGTTCATTATATAAAAAAAACGACATTTTAAAAAAAAAGTGATGCATGCTTCAAAAGAAGAATAAGTCCGCTAAAAATGTAAAAATAATTTCAATAATAAAACCTTGTTTACTATCAGCAGTCTCATCTCTCATTTTTTGTGTGAATTCAAAAAGTTAATGTTTATTTGTTGGACACTTTTCCAATTTCACTGCAATAATAGTAGATGAAGAATGTAAAATGAAAGTTCAGATAAATACTTAGATCTAAATCGTTCAAGTCTTTTGTTGGAATTTGTTTTTTTGTTTTTTTTTAAAAATAATAATCTAATAATAATTTGAGAATTTATATAGCGCAGTAACCCAGCAAGCACGAGCGCTTCACATAAAACTTGTAACATATATTTAATATTCATAAATGCATTTAATTTAAAATATTCATATCTTAGTTACAAAAACATTTAATAACATAATTGTGAGACATAAGCTACGTTAATCAATCTATAAAAAAAAATTATTGTTAATTTGCGAACGTAAAGTTTGAAAAGATGTGTTATTAGTACAGTCTGGAAGGCCTTAGTAGTAGGAATATTACGAATGTGTTATTGAAAGAATTCATTGCTTGGGTCACAAAAAGAGAAAGACCTTTCACCACATGTTTCTATAACAGAAGTGGCTGACAGACTTGAAGGATCAGTTACGTGTACCAGATCATAGCAGTCACGTCCTCGTACCACGTCGGCCTCTTGGGGTTTCAATTAAGTCGTACCAGTATCAGAAGAATTGTCATTCAATATGGAGTTTGACGTTTTGGCAATAGGATCTTTCACGTATTTAGGATAGTTCCAGAGGCGTAACAACGACTTGGCAGCGGAGCAGTTGCCAAGGACGCTTAGGGCTAATCCTTCAATAATCAATTTATTCTGTGTAATTTATTATTTTCCTTATTTCTCAAGGGCGCCAAAAATGAATTAGCCAAGGGCACGGAAAACCCATTTACACTTCTGGATATTTCCTTCATTTCTTTTTAAAATTTTCTTCCTTGGCTTTACTTTATTTGTGCAAAAGCGTCACTCTATGTAAGCCTTCATAATCATAAATTGACGGGGAATTGGCCGCCCCTAAAAAAGTGCCGCCCGTGACAATTGATCCCCTTGTGCCACTGATAAATGTTCTATTTTTATAATTTTCACTACGGCTGCAGGGCTGCTGGAAATTTAAATAATTTCCCCAGAATTAGAGTTTGTTGAAAAAATAGATGTATATTTTAAAGAATTATTTTAAATATTAAATAAGTTTTTAAAGTCACATTACTCATCTGAAAGATCAGAGAAGGAAAAGGTTCCAGGATTATTTTGAAACTAGTGTATCGCCCGTCAAAAATGACAGAAGTTTTCAAAATAAATACACATCAGATAATAAAAAAAACCGTAATACAGTACTTTCATTTATTTTATTTATTTTTATTTGATTCATTTATTATCATATTGAACAATTGTATGCGGAACGTTCGAAAAGTGTTATTTTTGGTGCAGCCCTATAAAACAAAATCGATCGCAACGCCACCTGACAGCATTACATTACAACCATACAGACAACGGGAATTATGTATATTGATGAGTGAGGGGTTGGGTGTGGTTTGGTGTTAGGAAAACTGTTCAGCTATCTGTAACATTACAAGCTGTGGCAATACAAGATGTAAACAATGCACATGACCAGAGAACTTATCCCAATAAGCAGGACACCCAGGCCCGGCGACTCTTGTCGATAGCGGTGCGGGGAGAGAGGGAAAGTAACTCTGTCGTTTTGTGTCATGATTGCGTCTCTTGCCCCCGACCATGCACCGGGTCCAAAAAGTCTGTACTGGTAAGAAGTGCAGGGTCCAAATATGCAGGTGAAGGCCAGAACTGGATCTTTTCTAAACAATATACCTGTGAGAAAACAAGACGATTTATAGTAAGCATTGATTAGTCTGTGAGTTAACAACATACTATTAATGATAATTAAACAATACTATTCAAATGAAGATATGGGGTTGTCTTCTCATGTCGCCAAGTGCCTTGCAAGTGAATAGCAACGTTTTCATCATATAACTATATGGGTTTTGTTCATTGGTCAAAATACAAAAAATAAATAAATAACACAAATCTGTGAACTATGTCCTGTATGCTTTAAATTGAAAATTACTAAATGTGAGATGGTAGAAGTCTACAAAAAAAAATCCACGCTACATCGGTAAATAATTTTTTAAGTCTATTCTTTTTCTTGATGGCCACGATTCATATAAGGATCAAACTAAATATCTGTTTACCACGAAATTCTTTCAAAAAGTTATTAATTTCTTCAGATGAGATTCAAGAAACTCTTTGTTAGTAGTCGTAAAAACAACAACAGCAAGAATGGGTAAGAAATATATAATATTATACAACTAAAATCATATGTAAACATCGTGGAGGGAGCTAATTAATGAAATAACTTAAAACTCATTAACACATAAGCATATAATTATTTTAGTTTATATACATATATGAATATATAATATATATATTATCGGCATCCCTCGAGAGACGATGGTGCATTACCGTTGGGTTGGGTTGCATTTCCTCGTGTGGCTGAGTAGTCCTACCTTTGTGTGACAGTCTTTGCCACAGCTTTTGCACACGAGTTCTGTGCTTCCCAATGTTTTGGCCTTTCTCTTCTGTCTGTAGCCTCCTCCATCCTTCGCTCCTCGGCTACTATGACGCCCTCTTTGACAACTGTGCGCCACTTAGATCGATCTTCTGCTTTACAATCCTAGTCACTTATGCTTATTATGGATGCTTTCATGCCTCTCTGGCAGACATCTTTAAATCGGAGACGTGGGTGACCTTTCCTCCCTTTGCCGATGACAGTTCTCTATATAGGAGGTTCTTGGGGATACAAGCCTGGCTAATTCTTTTAACATGTCCTAGCCATCTTAGGCGTCTTTCCCTAAGCATTGAGAACATGCTTTGGATATAGACACGCCTCAGGACCTCACTATTTGTCACTTTGTCCTGCCATTTAATGCCAAGCATGCGACGCAGGCATCTCAAGTGGAAGCTATTAAGCTTGCGCTCTTGGGATGTATAAGTGGTCCATGTCTCGCTCCTGTATAGCAGCGTACTGATGACGCAGGCTCGATAGACACACAGTTTGGTTTTCTCCGTTAGCTAGGTGTTTTGCCAAACCCGTTTAGTTAGTTTAGCCATTGTGGCAGCTGCCTTGTCAATTTTACTGTTTATTTTGTCCTCGATGGACAGTGAGTTGGAAACCTTGGACCCCATGTAGGTGAAGCTGTCCACAACCTCAACGTTTTCATTGTCGATAATGATGGTAGGAGGAGAACATGTGTCTTGCGCCATGATGTTAGTCTTTTTCAAGCTGATTTTCAGGCCAAATTCTTTGCAAGCGTTGGAGAAGCTTGACACGAATTGTTGCAAACCACTTTCTGTGTGTGCTATCAGTGCCCCATCGTCCGCAAAAAGTAGCTCGCGAATTAGGACATCTGTCTTTTTGGTTGTGGCTTGGAGGCGAGCAGTGGTGAAAATTTATATACATAAATTTAATTGGAATTTTTTTTGGCCGTATTTAGCCATTTGGTGCTCTGAAAGGAGTTGAGGAATTGAATTCTAACAAGCACTGAGCTCTTACGATATAAACACGCCAAAAGTTACTTTGTAGTAAAAGAAATAATTATCAAAAGGTTATTCATAAATTATTGTTGAAACTGGCTCTATTTCATTGTTCAGAGATTATGAAAGATTTGATTGTTTGAGCCGCTGTGTGGGCTTAAATAAGCTTCAGTTCATGATAAGGACATCCGGAAGTGGGTCAAAGCAAGGTCATTCCAATGTGTAATTTGAGACCACTGGTGAGAAAATGGAAGTTTTATTGTCATCGGCTCTCGGTAAATGGGTCAAGTTTGAGATGTCATAAAAACAGAGGCGTAACTGGGTTTTCCACGTCCTTTGATAATTTATATATATTTTTTTGATGTCCTTTACAAATTTCAGCTTTTAACGGCTTTTTCAATACTAAATTTGAATAAATTGAAAGATAAGCCCTCGGAGCCTTTGGCAATGGCCACGATGCCAATTCGTTGTTACGCCTCTGCATAGAAACTGAAACAACAACAACAAACTTGAACCCTCAGCGTTTGTGATTTGTTTTTTAGTAGGGCTGCGGAAATCAACGATTAATTTCTCGATTAATCGTTAAAACATTTTAACGATTAAATTATTTTTTAGCGATTAATCGACCCATCACTTCAAATTTTTGGAAGTCAAAAAGTAAAAAAAAAGAAGAAGAAAAAATAGCCGATAAATTATAACAAATTTCCTGACGATTACAAGAACATTTTGGTTTTTAAACTATTGACTGACGGGAATGTTCAAAATGTTGATATTGTATTTATTAGTTTATTGTATCCATTGTGAGAAATTGTTTGCCTACCATGGTTCTAACACTTCGCCTACTTATCAAACAATATGAAAAGCGTATTAAGCTAATGGCAGTAATGGAGTCTGACTCAGAGACAGAAAATTACGATAGCTCTTCTGCAGAATTACTGCGTTACAAATGGAGATGAAAGTTCCAGAATCCAATAACCCTCTACAATGGTGGAAACTTAATGAACACCGAAATCCGATAATGTCATTCCTTGCCAAGACCATTTTATGCATACCAGTTACCTCAGTTCCATGTCAATGATTGTTCAGCTCGGCTGGTTATCTTGTCAATTAGACTCGCTCATCACTTGAACAAAATAATGTCAACACACTTGTCTTTTTGCGTAGTTTGTTAAAGTATGACATATAAAGGAGACGTTCCAGTGTTACTTAGATTTTCAACAAGAACGTTTAATAAGTGTTACTTATGACATAAATTTTAATTTTTGGCTTTAATCGAAATTTACGATTAATTAATCGTTAATTTTTCAAAAGTTAACGATTAAATTTAAATTAATCGTTAACAGCCCAAGTTTTTAGATTTAATTTTTGGTTGTTGTTGCTGAAATTTTTCATCTGCATGATTTTAATATGGACACATTGAACAAAGATGTTGTAATAATTTTGCCAGATTGTTCTTTAAAAACTTACTCAACTTTGGCTTGCAGCCAATAATTAAAGCCAGTTCATCCATGTAAGGGATGTAATCCACTTGTACGGTGTGGCGCGGTGTTTGGATGTACCTCCGTCCAATGGCTTGCTGTTTCCTGTCAATGTCAGCCATCATTCGGCACGCGCTTGGAAGCACCACGTGTCCCTGTTCGAATTTCAAATTCAAAACTTTGACTTAGCAGACTTCTAGAAACAATATTTTTTTATTCTAAATGGAAATGTAGCTAAATGTCAAAGTTATTTATTCTTACTTACATATTTGACTCAAGTAATGGCACGTACGCAAAATACATTTGTAACTTGTTGTTGAGACCTACCTTAAAAACTCTGGCAGCCAATCGGCACTGCATTTCAGACACTGGACCAATAGCTCCACCCGGTTGAATGCAACCAATCACAGCAAGGCTGGGTGGAGTCAAAGTGGGCGGGAACATGTGCAGATAGAGTTTCGTGTGATTGTCCTCAACTTTTAGAATTGAATCATCAAGAAACGGAAACCCGATCTTGTAACCGGTTGCCATGACAACAGTATCGATATCTTGAAGGGAATCAGACATTTTTTTATGTCAATGCTAAATAATAAATAACAACCACAGAAGAATAAAAAGACAGTTTCACCCCAAAAAATCATGTTTTAATTTTGCATTTTAGGGGGGAAAAAAATTATCTAAGGTATTTTTTTCCTAAATTAGTTATTTTGATAAGAAACAAACTAAAGCTTCTAATCCCGATGTTAATTCCCAATCCTACAGCTTTAGAACCGTTGACCAACAAGTTAAGGTCACAGTTCAATGACTCACCAACAAGTTAAGGTCACAGTTCAATGACTCACCAACAAGTTATGGTCACAGTTCAATGACTCACCAACAAGTTAAGGTCACAGTTCAATGACTCACCAACAAGTTATGGTCACAGTTCAATGACTCACCAACAAGTTATGGTCACAGTCAATGACTCACCAACAAGTTAAGGTCACAGTTCAATGATTCACCAACAAACTAAGGTCACAGTTCAACGACTCACCAACAAGTTAAGGTCTCAGTTAAATGACTCACCTTCCTCCACTGTACCATCCTCAAACTTGACACCAGTTGACGTCATTGATTCAATATTCGGCTTGATTGTCACGTGACCGGCGGCTATTCTGTTGGGCAGCTCGTCGTTGACCGTGGGGTGGGTGTCGAACGGTCCATGGTCAGGGCTGAAAGGCATGGAGGTAACAGGGCATGACGTCAGACTATGGATTGTTCTTTAAAAGTTTTCTTATCTATATATAATAATTCACCAAAGCTAGTATGTGCAAATGAGCGTGACGAATGACCCTCACTGGGGTCGACCAATCAGTTTACGGTTTGTCAAGCGGAGGTGGTGGAGAGTGGGGCAACAATGGTTCTTGCGTTCACTTACGTTATTCCATCAAAGAATAACAAGTGATTCGTAGTGTAGTGGTTATCACGTCCGCCATACACGCAGAAGGTCCTGGGTTCAAGCCACAGCGAAAACATTATTTTTTAATTTTTAAAAATGTGTGATTGTGCCCGTTCTTTTCATCCTTTTTGCGAACATGGCTGCCCCTCGCTAGGGTCGGCCAATCACAGTTTATGGTTGGCAAGCTAGGGTGGTGGGCATTATTGAATTATTTATTTTTTACCGTAATCCATAAAGTCTGTGATCCACTTTCATATCCAGTTTCCACGCTGCCAAGAGGTTGAGTATCCAAAGTGGAAGACTCAGGGCAGTGGCGAAAACAAATCTGTTCATGAACGTGACGTCAGCCGGGAGGCCTCTGTCTTGGAGCCTCTGCATCAACCACGTGCCTCGGCGTGTACTCAGGTAAACCTGCAGGTGGATACATGTGGATATAGGTGGATATAGGATTCGCCAAATGGGAGGCGATAAATATTTAAGGATTAAGAATAGAGATTTAAAATATTCGAATCATTTTTTTCAGCCGCACAAAAGGTTGATGAAATATTATTTGAAATATAATGATTTCACTCACATGAATACAAAAGTAATTTTAGAATATTTTTTTTAAATAATAAAAAAACTGCAAGTTAGGGGCCGTTCATACATGACCTAAGGGTGTGTGTGTCCACACATTTGTGACGATGTGTGACGAGGGGGAGCAGTTGTTTAAGAAATGTGAAGTCACATCAAAACTCTCAACTTTAAATAAAAGTTCCACTGAAATATTTGATTTCTCATTATTTATTTTATGACGTTTTACATGGCTTCACGCGTCTTACGACATTATAGTGCAATTTTACACTAAATACATACTTAAATGACAAAACACTGATTTGAAACATGCTCTTTTTCAAATAGAAAATACAGGTTTTATTGGGGGGGGGGCGAAACTTTCTGACATCATATTGCAAGGGGGGTTAAGTTTTTGTGACGACGCATGACGAGGGGGAGGGGAGTGGAAAATCGGCCAAAATCGCGTGACTTTATTTATGGACGGCCCCTTATTGAAACCAAAATACCTGACCACGACGGCTAAGTTCTGTAGCCACGTCACATCCTGAATTTCCAATCCCCACGACGACGTGGCGGGAACCTTTGATGTCGTCTGCTCGCCTAACATCTCGAGAATGCAAGACCTGACCCCTGAATGACGATCCTCCTTCAGTAGAAAGACAACTCAATTAATCAATTATGTTTCAACCGCAAAGATGCAAGAAAAGAAAATGCATTCCTAGTAAGCAACTAAAGTTTAAAGAATAAAACTAGACCCATTTTTTTATGCCGACTGTGGGTCTTTTGTCCCTTGGTGGGGGAGGGGCTCGAAATCTATGTGAAACTGTTGGCATTGTAGCCTAGCCGCTGAACCAGTGGCGCAATTATTGTCTTTAAAGCCAAGGCTTTAAGAACGTTACCTGAAAGCATTACAGAATATAAACGCTAGGCTTCATATTATCCTGCATATAAATTCTCACACATTAAAAGTAAACTTACAAAAGTTATCTTGAAGTGAAAGCAAGAATACATCAAGGCTTGTTTTAAAAGTTTTTAGCCATATTAAAAAAATGTGTGCTATGCATGCGTGCATCTGTGTGTGTTTATGCCTGCTTGCGTTTGTGTATCTGGGTGCACGCACGCACGCAGGTGAGATACAAGAATTATAAATTATCATCTTTAAATAAATAGAAGTAAAAAAAAGATTTTTAAAAACCACGTTTTTATAAGCGGACTAAAAAGGAGAAAATAAGTTAAAACTTATTAGTTCAAGTACTTCGATTTAATATGACTAAAAACGTGGGGCGGGTGTTTGGTATAAAAATTAAAGATTTCTAATTTAGAAGGCAAAAGAGAGATCTATAAGTGAGAGAATGAGTGAACCGCATATGTTAAACCTCATAAGCGCCCGCCCCACGAGAGGGGAAAAGTCTGGTCTTCGATCGCTTGACCGAGCTCAGCGTGACACGTAAAATGTAAACAAAAGCAAGCCGGTACTTCGATGGGTCGACGTCAAAGCGTCAACTCAAACTCTCACGTGGGAAAAAAACAATAACAAACCGTGAATTTGAATTACATACGTTATATAAGGATAAACTAATAAATGCATTAATTTATTTACCGTACGTTCGATCGATATGATCGGGTCGCGTGTGCCAAATTTCAGTTCGATCGGATCATGGGAAGTGGGTCATTTTTTACTTTTGTTTTTCCGCCCGCCCAAGACAGAGAGAGATGACGAGACGGCGGTGAAGTTTATATGAGGGATTTAATAAAACAAACCCGTAAAAACAAAGTTTTTGACTATAAATCCCTTATATATGAGACATAACTAACAGTATTGATTATTTTCAAACGCTACAAACATTTACAGACTGAATCTGTCTTAACTCAACTTTGCTTCATAACCCTAGGGGGGGGGGCCGAGCTCAGCATGACACGTAAAATGTAAACAAAAGCACGCCGGTACTTCGATGGGTAGCGTCAAAGCGTCAACTCAAACTCTCACGTGGGAAAAAACAATAACAAACCGTGAATTTGAATTACATACGTTATATAAGGATAAACTAAAAAATGCATTAATTTAATTACGGTACGTTCGATCGATCTGAAATTTTGATACGATGCATTGTTAGGTGAGACGGGTCCGTGTGCCAAATTTCAGCTCGATCGGATCACGGAAAATGGGTCATTTTTACCTTTGTTTTTCCGCCCGCCCAAGACAGACAGACAGAGAGAGAGAGAGAGAGAGAGATGACGACAGAGACGCCGGTGAAGTTAATATAAGGGATTTAATAAAACAAACCCGTAAAAACAAAGTTTTTGACTATAAATCCCTTATATATGAGACATAACTAACAGTATTGATTATTTTCAAACATTTACAGACTGACACCGAGTGATGTCCCTTGTCTTTAATAAATGGGGGTGGGATGTGAGGGGGTGTCGTCACGACGGTCGGCGTCAACACGACGGTCGGCGTCAACTCAAACTCACGTGGAAGTGGGAGAAAAAAACAATAACAAACAGTGAATTTGAATTACATACCTCATATAAGGATAAACTAAAAATGCATTAATTTAATTACGGTACAATCGATCGATCTGAAATTTTGATACGATGCATTGTTAGGTGAGATGGGTCCGTGTGCCAAATTTCAGCTCGATCGGATCACTGAAAGTGGGTCATTTTCGACTTTTCTTTTTCCGCCCGCCCAGCCCATGAGATGATGAGAGAGATGATGAGATGACGACAGACAGACAGAGACGGCCGCGAAGTTAATATAAGGGATTTAAAAATTATATGTACCCTGAGCGTGACCTGGTGTCTTAACATGACATGCTGTGTAAACATGACCTGATGC
Source organism: Ampullaceana balthica (assembly GCA_944989445.1). NCBI lineage: Eukaryota > Metazoa > Mollusca > Gastropoda > Lymnaeidae > Ampullaceana > Ampullaceana balthica. The sequence goes on from CALYLW010000169.1 coordinate 271,899, forward strand.
CTTAATATTATAAGCAATCATCTGTTAACAACACTGACCTGGAAAAAATGGAAGGTTCGGCTCTGCATGGTGACCTGTACAAACCAAGATGAAATCAAAACTCTGGATGCTGATGACTTTAGTAGTGACATCTTCAAGAGTTACTTCCCATGAACCACTGTTTTTAACAGAGTTTGTTGGGGGTCTATAGTGATAATCTTTGTTTATGTTTGGAGCTACTGCGTGCTTGACTTCAGAAGTGGCCAGATTTATTCCCCCACCACAGCTAGACGTTTGGTGAAGATCTTTAGACTCGGCTTGTGTGGCTTCATTTTCTGAGCTTCGTCTGATGGAACACACTTTTTTGTTGAAACTAATGTATTGGCAAAGATTGAACCTAGAGATATAAAATTATTTGAGAAACTTGAATGGCACTTTTGAATGTCATTTAGAATGTCATTTAGAATGATGGCCGATATCTGTAAGATGATTTCACGAGTGAAACAAAAGAACGAAAAATTGTACGACGGAATCTACATGTGTAAAACTAACCATGTCAGCGTAGCATGCTCATTGCACGCTTAAGTTCATAAACTCTCTCAATGACTCTCAATTTAATTTTTTTTTAATCTTCAAATTTTTTCTAAAATTTGTCGTTGTTTTCATACTCATTAAAAAAATTTGGAAGACTTTACCACAATGTTCATGTCGCCGATTCAAAGGAACGCACGCCAAGCGACTTCCTCACTCTATTCATCTATTGCGGGGGAACTTTTAGAAGGGGCTGCGGCTGCGTAGAGGAACGCAGCCCCTTTAGAAGTAGATGTTCCGATGTTTACCCCTTCAAATACTGCGGAGTTATACAGTCGTATATCAATGTTCCGTTGCTTTTTGGGGATTTTAAAACCTTCTAGGCTGAATCCTTCATCTAAAAATAGACTCAAATTCAACAATAACTGACTGTAGCATGGACTTACTTGGCGGCATACAACTTATAATATTCCAGCACTTTTGTGTGATGCATAAAGTTTGGGAATTCCCTTGGGGCAGGGAAATCGCTGAATGACGTCATCTCTTTGCTGGTGTTGATGACGGTTGTGCTCATGACGCTCCCTCTGCCCTCGGTGACGTCATCGGTGAAGCGCCATAATCCACCGAGACCAGACGACATCTCAAAGCACGTGGGTAGGAGACCTTCATCCAAACAGCACTTGATGGCCGCTAGTCCCGTGCAGCCTGCTCCAACCACTGCTACGCGGCAGCACACTGTGGCGACAGCTTCTGCTGCAAATTGTAAACAAAGGGATGTACTCAGCCCTACGTGGAACAGATCTCCGCAGAATTCAATTCTATATATGCCACCACCCCTCCGCAATATATGTAATAATATACAATATAATAGTCTAAGTCACTGGCTGGCTGGAAGGATGTGGAACGCTATGACGTCATTTTTTAGCTTATATTTTAATACGAGGCGTGCATCGAAAGGCGCGCAAAAAGGTGTGCAACATAATTGTAAATTAAAGACGCACTGTAAAAAAAAATTATATGATGAAATCATTGTTTTAGCTTATATTTTAATTTTTGAAAAGGGAACGATGTAAAAATATAATTTGATGATTTATAATTATAAAATACTTTGTGTACATTTCAGAAAGTTTAATATTTCGTATTTATCAAACAATGATAAGTTACTTGGGCTTTTGACAAAAAAGGGTAGGCGCCGTAGGCGCCCCACAGCTGCAGGCGCCCTACAATCCCTATTATAAAATACTTTGTGTACATTTCAGTATGTTCAATATTAAGTATTTATCAAACAAGGATAAGTTAGTTGGGCATTTGAAAAAAGTGGGCGCCGTAGGCGCCACGGCACCTCAGCGCAACCTAGTAACATAATAATAATTTTTAAAAATAATAATAATGATGATTAAAAAAAACAACAACAGCATATGTAAGTATCTAATGCTTCTATTTTTAAAAATAAAATCGATGAACAAAAATCAATGTTGAAATACATCAGCTTAGATCTATATGGAAACTTTTAGATCAGTCCTGAATGAATTGAATAAAAAGACTGCTTTTAGACCTACCAATATATTTAAGTATATTTCACAAAAGGTATATATACCAACCAGAGTCGTCGCTCATGGTGTCACCCCTTCACGACTGAAAGGGCCGTCCATAAATGACGTCACGCGAGGTTGCCGATTTTTACCCCACCCTCCCCAGCGTCATACTTTGTCACAAAAACTTAGACCCCCACCCCTTTTTACGATTTGACGTAACAAAGCTTTGATACCCCCCCCCTCCAAAACCGTATTTTCTAAATAAAAATTAGCATGTTGCATTTAGGGTAAGCCTGTGCTCTAATATCGAAACACGCGTTAAACCATTGAAAACCTCATTAAATAAATGGTAAACAATCAAATATTTAAGTGAAACTTTTATTTAAAGTTGCGCCTTTTTGATGTGACGTCACATTTTTAAACACACCCCCCTCGTCACATATCGTCACAGATGCGTGACCCCATCCCCGTATGGCGGATTAAAAGGGAGGTGCTGGGCGGGCTAAAGCCAGGGGCCCCCAATAATTTAAGGGCCCCCCAAACTTATTATAGTGTATAGCATGCAAATGTTTGTATGAATCCCTGAAAATACTTGGACAGTCATACGCAATGTTGCAAATATGAGTAGGAAGTATAACGGAAACCAGGCTATTCTTCGAGAGAAGTGCAGTGTTGCTCATTATGTGCCGTGCACAGCTCATTCACTTAATTTGGTTGGGAAAAGTGCAGCATGTTGCTGCAGTCAGATATTTTGTCTTCTGCAAAATCTTTATACCCGGCTTGTTACATCTACTCATCGTTGACAGGTACTTCAAAAACACATGAAATTCACACATGTTAACAAAGCCTTGTCTGACACAAGATGGTCAGCCCGGCATGATGCTGTTAGGTCTGTTAATAACTCATACCATGAGAATATCGCAGCACTGGAAGAAGTAGCAAGAAACGAAAATAGGCCACGTGACTGTCGACTTGAAACAGAAGGATTTCTAAAGGAACTTGAACAACTGGGAGTCGCAATTTTACTTGAAATTTGGGAAACAATTTTAGAAAGGAAGTATCTCATTGAGTTTGTTAAAAAAAGCATTCTTAATTTGATTCCTATGAAGACAAAGGAAAGGACAAGTCCGAAAGAAAAAAAAAGCGCATCTTCAATACTATAAAAAAAGAAAGCGTCAGTTTGATAAAGGGACATCACCAAAACAGTATTCTCCCCTAGTCAAAAATTCATGGTTGAGGTATTTCTGGTAATCATTGACGAACTTTCTTAAGCGATACAACATCGGTTAGGCGCATATAAATACATACATGAGAAATTTCGCTTTCTTACAAACCTAACTGAGCTCAGCCATTTCGCCATCTGATGTGCAGCAGCCAAGTTAATGGAAGAATGTTCAAGTGATTTCGAAGACTTCTTACCTTCAGAATTAGTCCAATTTTCAGAACTCATAAAAAAGTTATTGTCCAGCCTCAGGCTCAGGGTAAGAAAAAGGAAGTAACCCAATGCGAAACTCAAAACATGTGCACAGAGCTAAATTTTCTACTGCTTTTGAATGAGCTAAATTTCACACAGTCCTTTGCAAATGTACACATCGCACTTCGCATCTATCTTTCAATGATTACATCAAACAGCAGCAGAGAGCGATCCTTTTCAAAGTTGAAAATAATATAAAATGAGTTAGAATTTGCATGGGACAACAAAGACTGAATATGCTCTCTCTAATAAACATTGAAAAGGAACTTGTAAGCTTACTCGCAGCTTTACTGACTTGATTGAAAACTTCGCCATGAGAAAAATTCGCAAACGAAAGTTGTAGGTTGAAATAATAATAATTAATAATACATATTTTTCAATAAATTGTTGATTTCAAATAGAGAATACCATTCGTTACCTCATGAAAAACAAACGTTTTAAAAAAAAATAATAATTAAAATACGGAATAACTCATAATATTATTCTTTATGGGGGCGCGTTCGTAAACACGAAACAGCGTACGTCGGGATGTGACCGTCGTAACCGGAGGACTACCTGTATATAAAAATGCATATCTATGCTTTCACGCCTTTACTAAATATATATAAAACAAAATATTAACTCAAAGAAATTGAATTAATACTTTTCCTCTAGAAAAACATCAACAAAGAAAACCCATCTTTTGATTTTTTTGGGGATAAAAATCGTATCCCCCCCCACCCCACTGTTGTGGAAGGAGTCGTGTGGTGGGATTTGTCCATGGTGTCGGTGTGTCAAAGCCCAAATGGATATATATTTTTTAAAACATAAGACACTGCCTCTTTCATTCCCAGCCTTTTTTTAAAGATCTATCCGCTGGGACTGTTTTTTTCCTTCTTTTTTTTTCCAAATTTGTTTTAATGTTGTTTGTGTGTTGGGACTGTTTTATTATTGCAAGTTAAACCTATACTTTCATAATAAAAAGTTTTCGCGTTCAACGTATTTCGTTGTATTTTTTAATTTTTTTCTAGATGAAAAAAATGCGTCTTCTTTTTTTTCTGACAAAAAATCGTACACAGTAAAATTTTAGGCTTGGGTGTCACCCCCTGATGGGTGTCACACGGGGCGGCACGCCCCCCGCCCCCCCCCTAGCGACGCCACTCATACCAACTTTAGCTAAAGTTAAATTCACGTAATTCCCAATAATTTTTTAAAATAATTTACATTGCATTTCATTGGTTTTTGTTTTTAAATCCCTTATATTAACTTCACCGGCGTCTCTCTCTCTCTCTCTCTCTGTCTGTCTGTCTTGGGCTCGGCGGGCGGAAAAACAGAAGTAAAAAATGACCCACTCCCCACGCTTTTATGTGCAGTCGATAGGTTCACGGATTGAAAATTTTTATTTTCTTCTTTTTAGTGCACTTTCTATATGTAAATAAAAGCGTGTCCTTTTAAAAAAAGATTTTTTAAATATTTTATTTTAAAGATTCCCTTCAATCTCTAGTTTGTGTATTAAGTTTTGTTGCGATACATCAGTGATTCCCAGAGTAGGCGCTAACGTCCCCTGGTGGGCGCTGCAGCAATTCGGGGGGAGGGGGTGGGTGATGGCCACATGTGTATTTGGGTGTGACGAATAACTGTAAGGGGGCAGCGGTGAAAGGATAAAAGTAAGAAGAGAAGGTTTAGATAGAAAAATTGATTAATGTATTCCGTTCATAACGCTTAATTTTTTCTTTGAACAACGTACTGGACATTGGCTCGGTTCCCGCATACTCCCTCACTTACATTGAAATATGCACAATCGCGCACCTCTACTGGTCACGTGGTGCAACTGAATTGACGAAAATTTGGACGAGAAGTATTCAGCCAGTTTCCAAATTTATCAGGAGAAGAAGAAAAAAGACGGGGACATACTTTCTTAAAGTGAGTGCTTGGGTGCCATCAATTCAGATTTTAATCAACGATTTGATGATATTTTGAAAATGAACAACCTAATTGGATTTTTAAAAAAATATTTTTCAAGTGCAAACACAGAGGAATATCCACAGTTACAAGAAGAACTGATGGAAGAAACTACAAATGATAATTGAAATTTAAATTCAAAAGCTGCTACCAACAACCTGTCTCCTAAAGGAAATCCCTCCACGGTTTGTCTTGAAATGTTGATTGTAATTTAACATTTGCATTTCTTTTAACATATTTAGTGGAAAGTGGATTCAGTGCTGTAATCAATTAAAATTTAATTTTTTAAAAATATTTTTAAAAAATATATAATATATAAATACAAATCCCGATTGCAAATAGTTGATTTAAGGTTATTGCTGAAAAAAATAGAGCCGAGGATTGCTTCATTTGCAGATACACACCAGTTTCATTACTCTCATAATAAGATGATTTCGAATTTTCAAACTTTTAGAATGTTTTTTATTTAAATTATATTTTTTATTGCCTTTCTATTCTGAGTTCAATAAATAGTTTCAAATTTTCAAACTTCAATGTTTCTATTTTAAACCTTGCTTTACCATATTTTACGAAAAAAGTAGAAACGTAATACATGTATCTTTCTGTTTCATTGCTATTAAAATTAAAATATATATAAATTTTAAAAAATAAAAAAAACAATAATTTCCTGGGAAGCCTACTGATATTTTTCCTTGAAAGGGGGCGGTAGGTCAAATGATTTTGGGAACCACTGCGATACATTCACCTCTGGTTTAGCTATAAGTCTAGATATTTTTATAAGGATCATATAAGGCATAAGGAAAACAAAACAATTTCACACCCCAGCCCCAAAATAAAATGTAATAAAGATATAAAACTAAAATGCTATCTCACTTTGGTGAGACCTGTACTAGAATATGCATCTTCTGTATGGGACCCATCCACTAAAGAAAACATTGATAAAATAGAACAAATCCAAAAAAGAGCTGCCAGATTCATCACTGGAGAATATTCAAAACTGACTAAAATAACACCATTAGTTAAATCATTAAACCTTGAAACATTAGAGGATAGAAGGACCAAGAACAAAGTAGTAATCATACATAAAGCAATTAACTCTGATTTAGAAATACAACGCAAAGATAACTTAATACAACCCTCAGATAGACATAAGGATAAAAACACCTTTCTTATTCCGTATGCGAGAACAAACTCATACAAATTTTCGTTCTTCCCGTCCGGAATTCGGGCGTGGAATGGGTTGCCTGAAGAAACCAGGAAAGCCAACACTTTATCAACATTTAAAACTCTAATAAGAATGCAGGACTAAACACAAACCATAGATAAGCGTAGGACGCAATAATCTTCTGTATAGAAGGAGCGTCTGAAACAGATAAGATAAGATAAGATAAATATTTTATACATTTCAAACATGCCTTTAATTCGTGTAAAGAACGACAACAGAACAACAACAAAAACAACAACAACATAAATTGTAATAAAATATGTAGGATTGGAAATTATTATTTCAATTCCTTACAGTTATTTTAAAAAAGCTCATCAAATTTTTGTATAATGAGTTTGGTCTGAACCCATACATTACTTCTTAACATGAGCACGAATGGTTTAATACACTAATTATTTAACACACACGATTTACAGTGACGCCGAATAACTCCAATACATGCACAAAGTTAGGGATCATTTTTGACCATAAGGATAAAACGATGATCAAAGTGGTAGCGCACTAGACTATCGATCCGAGGCAGATCCCAAGTCGCGGGTTCGAGCCCAGGTACTGGCAAGGCCCCTGGGGCATTGTGCTGGCCACACATTCCCCTGCTCGTTAGTGGTGGCTAAAAACTTGTGAACGCTACTTCACTTGCCCCATAGACCGTCATGGACTGGAAGGGGGGTCAAGGATAAGATATCTATACATTTTTATACAGTTGCATGTATTTAAAAAAATATTATATGTTCAATTATAATAACATTAACATCTACTACATTTTAAAAAATATGAAAATTTCGGCACCCTTTGCTACAGCTTGCCAGACTGTGATTCGGGTTATATTCTTACGGGACTAGGAACTTTATGCACGTATGCCATAACAGACATGCACGAATAAATTTATATATTTGCCTATTTATTTGTTTGAAGGGCGGTCCTAACAACATATAATAAGTAAAAAATGAAAGTAACGTATGCATGTTTGCCCTAAATACTATTAATTATCGGTTCGTGTGACAAATTTAAAATATTCTCATATTACAATTGGGGAATTTTAGCCTAATTTATTACTTGTTATTAATAATTGAAAATAGATTTTAAATTTTTTTTTCAAATGTCAATAAATTCATTCGCTTATTTCCCTTTAACGTCCTTTTTCTCTCCCTTGAAAATTTTCTTTATAATGAATCGTTTGATATATATTAATAATTATGCACCATTAGATCATGTAACAATTACTTACTCATAATTGTTTTTTTGAAAGTATAACACTTCTTAAAATATGTGATATATACAGCCAGCAGCTGCCTCCAGTAGGAGTAGAATTGTCAGAGAAGGCCAAAATCACGAAAGATCGCCTTAAATATTTCCTTTAAAACTGATTGTGTGGTTAAAATGATGAACTAAATGGATAGAACTGTTGACTGATAAAGTGAAGGATGTCAGAGCAAACTTCAAATTCTATATTGGTCTCATTTTTTCAGCCTCATTCACATTTAGATAACAGTGCACTTTATTTTAAACAATGTATTTTCTTTCTTCTCTTAAAGGATCAAATGCTTTAGTAAAATCTATTTAGTTTCTTCCTTTCGGGAATCATTTCAACATTTTGACTTCATGGAGAGTGTATGCTACCTTCGGTACAGACTTTGAAAGTCACATTTCCCCACGTCATTCTTTTTAAGAGATATCAATTCTCTACTCTGTAGTCAGTTTTAACTCAATTCATCTTTGAAAAAAAATAAATCTAATTTTAAAAAATCCATACTTTTTATTTGTTTGATAACATAAGACCAAAAAGCTCAAAGGGACTGAATCAGTCCATGAAAAACATCATAATGGTGATGGGGTAAAGATGAAAGCCAAGCGAAAATCGACAAACATTTTTTAAAAGGAATTGCTTAATATAAATGCGGTTTATCTGTTAAAGTCATAAAACTGTTAATAATTTAATATTTTTCTTTTAAAGCAAAGGGGGATCAATGCTCTTAATGGTAGGAAGTTTGGTGAACATTATTTTGACAAGTGAAATTACAGATTTCAAATTTAAAAAATATAATTTTAGAATACATTAAAAAAACAAGTAATAAAAATTTGAATGAGTTTTTAAACGCAATTTCCGAAATGAATTTCTGATTTTTTAATTCAAGTGAAATCATTCAAGTTCAAGATTACATTAAAAGTCATTTCAAATCAGTAATTCAGAAACTAAACAAAATATGACGACATATCCCATCACGCTACATCACACCAAGAATGTTTCAATATAATGCGCAACGCATTCACAACGCGGGGAAAACCCAATTAACTATCAAATTATAATCGGCATCTTTCCATCTCGCGAGACGATGGTGCATCACCGTTGAGTTGGGTTGCATTTCCTCGAGTGGCTGTGCAGTCCTATCCTTGAGTGACAGTCTTTAATACAGATTTTACACAATAGTTCTGTGCTTCCAAACGTTTTGGCCTTTCTCCTAGCTCTTCTGTCTGTAGCCTCCTCCATCCTTCGCTCCTCGGCTACTATGACAACTGCGCCCACGTAGATCGGTGTTCTGCCTTACACTGCCAGTCGCTTGTGCGTGTTCTGGCTGCTTTCATGTCCATTTGGCAGACATCTTTAAATCGCCGACGTAGGCGACATGTCTTCCTCTTTCACGATGCCAGTTCTCCATATAGGAGGTCCTTGGGGATGCGGCCAGTTCTCATTCTTTTAAAATATCCTAGCCATCTCAGGCGTCTTTCACTAAGGATTGAGGACATGCTTTGGGTACTGGCACGCATTAGGACCTCAGGATTAGGCACTTTGTCTTGCCATGGCTTCCACTTGAGATGCGACGCACGCAGGCATCTCAAGTGGAAGCTATTAAGCTTGCGCTTTTGGGATGTATAATTGGTCCATATCTCGCTCCCGTATAGCAGTGTACTAATGACGCAGGCTCTATAGACACACAGTTTGGTTTTCTCTGTTAACTTGGTGTTTTCACAGACCCGTTTATTTAATGTAGCCATTTTGGCAGCTGCCTTGCCAATTCTACTTTTTATTTCCTCTTCAATGGACAGTGTATTGGAAACCTTGGAACCCAAGTAGGTGAAGCTGTCCACAACCTCCAAGTTTTCATTGTCGATATTGATTGTAGGAGGAGGTTGTGTGTCTTGCACCATGATGTTTTTCTTTTTCAAGCTGATTTGCAGACCAAATTCTTTGCAGGCATTGGAGAAGCTTGACACGAGTTGTTGCAAAACAGTTTCTGTGTGTGCTGTTAATGCAGCTTCATCCGCAAAGAGTAGTTTACGAATTAGGACATCTGTCGTTTTGGTCTGGGCTCGGAGGCGGGCAGTGTTGAAAAGTCCTCCATCAGCTCTGGTGTGTAACCAGATTCCATCACTGCTATCATTGAATGGTATCGAAGCAGTGCAGAGAAGAATTTTGCGAACAGTGTTGGTGCAGGTGCACAACCTTGTTTAACTCCGCGGCTGACTGGAAAGGCTTCTGACATAGCTCCATCGAACTGCACTGTGCCCTGCATATTTTCATGGAACCGTCTGATGATGGCGAGTAGGTGTGGGGGACAGCTGATTTTTACCAGGATTTGGAATAGCGCGTTGCGACTGACGAAATCAAAGGCTATCAAATTAAAAGTCATTTCAAATCAATAATTTTGAAACTAAACGAAACAATTGCTTTCAAAAATTGCTGCTAAAATAACGGAGTCAAACGAAAAGAGATTTTTTGAAAAATTCATTCTTCAACATTGTTCTAAATGTTATTAGCTATCGTTTGTTTCAACCCGATAGATGTTATGATTGGCGAGAAATTGACAAAATACTATTTTTTCGGTATTTTTAAAAATTTTCCAGGAAATCCAGTAAACCTTTTCGGTATTTCTTTGCCGTTGCACATCCTTGTGACCTCCTTAGCATATTTGCAAAAGACCCGAACCGTCTATCTGGTATGGTTCAGGAGTTGCATGTGCAAGCTCGACAGAAATTTCAAATACATAAATGCAATTTTCCCCATGGGGAAATTGCGTTAAAAAGCAACATATAATTGTAATGGGTGGCATTAGATATTCTCCGATTTATTTTTAAAAAAAAATAGAATTAGAATAATATAAAATTGTTCTCACTATACTCCAGTGAATTCTAAGTCTATGTTTAAATGAGAGAATTATGGGATTTGTTCAAAATTTCTTTTATTTTTTAAACCAACTGTGGTTAGCTGTATTGTGATTGTGCTGTATGCACAATATTTTGAGCCTACTTCCAACGTTGTTTTAGCAGAGCAATCAAGCCATTGAATCACATGCTCAAAACCTTACTTCCTTTCCTCATCCATACACAAAACAAAGAACATGGCTAGTGCATTGTGTCCATTTTTATTGTACAAAATCACAAAAACAAAGTAGGACATTAAAAAACTGAAATTGTTGCTAATGAATATATATATGTACTTCAAAGCCAACAGAAGAATATTCTTGCTTATTAGTTCATCAAGTAAGAATTTAACATAAAAAATGATACAAATAATAAATAGCAGCAAATGAGGGGAGGAGGTTATCTGTATCTTTTATAACCACATTTATTTTATATACCTATGTATGCAGGCCACAGCTGCTTATTTCAACTGATTATGGTTCTAATTCCATGTGCATTTATAAATAGCCCATTTTCAAAAAAACTTCAACAGCTGAGTGATTTAAACAATGTTTTAAATTGTGCTTGCCAACTCATATTGTGATAAAAAAATATTTTTGACCATCAAAGTATTTTTTTATATGCTTTGAGAAGATGTGTCTATCTGCCTCAGAATGTATTTTGACATTTATTTTAAAAGGTTATGACGGTTTGTTTATTTTACATGGGCAATGTTATAAGTTTCAACAGCTTAGTGAGTAAATACCAAGTCTTACTTTTTTCCGGTTTCTTCTGCTGCTTTATAGATTAAAGCTGACAAGATGCTGGTTATAGGACCATCCTTACGTCTGACATGAATCAGTTTCACTTTATTGTTTACATAATAATAATAACAAAAATAATAGGGTCTTTTTGTATTTTTAGTGTGCAATAAACGCTTCAATCTCTCATAGTTTGTCCATTGTAAAAATACACATAAACTCACCGAATAATTTGAGCTGCTAATATCTATTATAAATAAAGCTGAAATTCTACAAGAAACAAACTACTTTATAAGATTGAAAATGGAAAAAAATATGGATGAACATAAATGATATATATGCATATATAAATATTTATATTTCAATATGTTTTAAGGAAATTGTTTGCACATATAAGTTACAAATATTCACAAAGATCCTAGCAGTTGGTAGATACAGGGAGGTAAAGAAATAAAATATATCAAACAAATATGAAGAGAGAGAAGGCTTTGTACATTAGGTTTCTAAACTGATGGTACTTATGAATGTAAAAATAAGAGCTACATTTGAACAACTGATACACAGATACACATAGGTTAGAGAATTCAAGAGCACATGATCCTTAACAAAAAAAAATAAAAATAAATGCAAATAATATCTATTTAAATGATAATAATTTACATTTGAACAGAAAGCACTTCATTTTAGCTTTCAAACTTTTTGGACAATAGGGATGCTCACTCTTTAATCAAATAAAATAACCAACACATCTTTATAAAGAAAAAACCCAGTCAACTCTCAAGTAGAACCTTCAAAGTTCAGACTGAAAAATGTTTCAAGTGATATGTCTAATTTTGAACATATGATACCACATGAAAATAAAACGCACAACTATTCTTTAAGCCTAGTGCTTTCTGTAATTCATTTACATGTTAAAACAAACTGTTGACCCATTTACAGTGAAGTTAAATGTCCATTTGATTTGGTTTTATTTAATGTCTATAATACTGTAAAATAGTGATTTAATAAAAGTAAGCCCAAAAGCATACAATTTATCCTGCCATAACCTTATGGTTAATAACAAAAAAAAACCAATTGTCAAGAAAAGAATTATGTTTAATATAAGCCCCTCTGTCTATTTCACTTCCAAAATAACAAATACAGTGGAACCCGGTTAAGTCGACAGCCTTGGGGTATGAAAAATGGCGCTGAGATAACCGATCATCGAGTTAAACAAAAACCAATATGGCGGCAAAATATTAACATGCGCTTGAAATTTCTTTACAAAAATGATGTGCGTTAATTAATGATGGGACGATTAATCGGAATATCGTGACCGTATTTCTTCACTCATTCCTAAGGTTGTGAAGACCGTTCGTTTTTAAGGACTGTTTAAGTGTAACTCAATAGCTCCTGAAGGGCTACTTCCGAATTTATTTCATATTCCGGACAAAAGGGAAGCAATTTCGTTTAGCTTTTGATTCCATTAGAAAAATGCTTTTATTTTCTAAAAGATATTCGTTTATCTTAAAAAATAGAATGCTAAATGCATCAAGAAATGAATTAAGTTTAATAATAATATAACATGCACTGCGAAATAATAACGATTAGAGTCTGATAACGCGATTTTCGGCACCTCGGGTGAATACATACGCCATATAGACAGGTCAAACTAATTCACACATGGATTGAAAGTGAAAGAAGATATAAACATCCGGTAATTTTTATTGAAATCTCGTAGAATCACACTACAGCCGGAAGTCTAGAGGAAAGCCAGATTTTGTGCTATTTTTAACTAAAAATACGAGAGTGCGTCGCTAGGCGAACAGGCGCATCAGTACGGACCCCTATAAGGACGCATTTAGTCGCATCAGGAGCTAATGAGTTAAATATAACCCTTTATTACGTTTTTTTTCCTCCCTAGTACATAACTATAACGAATTCATCTACTCCTGCCCGCCACACCGCGTGCAGGATCCGCTGGCGACTGGTGACGTCGTATTTTTTCTCTCTTGGGGTGATTCCCAGATTGAGCAATACTGTGCCTTGGAAAGCACTTGCTTGACTTTCCTTACAAGCTACACAAATAAATAACCCCCTGTAACCTACACATCTCCTCATTGTCCTGAACCATTCTCTTCTGAACCATCTTCCTTGAGTCTGTCCTCTCAGCTTACAATGGACTCAGAATTCCTTCAGTAACTTGATGCTAATTAGACTAACCAACAACAATGGTGTTGGAGATTGGGAGTGGGTGAGTGGGGGTGGGTAAACTGTCTGTAGTCTGTTATATTATATATTTTAAAATCTGGGGAGCCTTGTTTACAGTAAGCACCATATGATTTTGGTATCGTCCCATCACTAGCGTTAATAAATGAGAATGTACATGCACATGTTTTTGGAGGTTTTTTTTTACACAAAGGCGTTGCTGTTATTTGTTTTGTCTATCATGACCTATATATGACTCATAACAAAGCGAACTCTTCTCTATAAAAATGTACAAAAATAAATTAGGAACTCCTTTTGAACTTTCAACTTTGACACATTTTAATTGATTCTAACTAATAGTTAAATGGCTTTTGCACACGGAAACTGCTTATGAATGAAACCATGAGAACAAAGCAGTAGTAATAGAACCAAAATGAGGTTGAAGGATGAATGGTTGCCAATGACAACAAGTCTGCACACGGTACATTTTGTTATTCCATACGAAATGTTTTGGAAATTTTATGCCTTCCCTTGGTTATAAAAAAATCACATCTAACATTTTCAAAAGCTGGCGATTGGTCATGGGGATTGAGATAACCACCGCTAAGTGGCAAAATTGGCCCTCTTTTGTGCTTGAGGTATTAGGGCTCGACGATTTAAAATAATCGAATTAACCGATGAGAAAATGCAAAGAGAAAGAGAGAAATTGGCAGTTCCAATAAAAAACGTCGACTTAATAGAGCTGACGAGTTAACTGGGCTCACGTTAAGTGGGTTCCACTGTAATAGTAACTCATTTAGGCTTATTGGACATATAATTTAGTAACAAATTTCCAGGGTGCAAGAACATACATTTCCACAAACTTTGTAATAATAACAAAACAAAAGATGTTTTAAAAAAAAAGAACAAAGAAGAAGAAACATTTGAAAACAAAAAAGAGCAATACATATATCTTCATTGTAGTGTAAAAGTTGTAACTAAAATCTTATATACAAAAAAAATATAATTAATCCAGTAAATACTTAACATTACAGGGTGTTTACAAAGATGGACCATAAAAACATAACGCTGACCCAAATAGTCATATTTTTTATATTTAATTTTACATATTACTGTGGTTTGATTTAAAGACAACTAATTAGTGGTGAAATTAAGATAAAATAAAAGGCAATAAGTGCCTTTACTTTTAGTAATTTGCGTGGGATAACTATAAAAAACATTATTCTCATTTTTTTCTACAATAAAACTTCTAATTCAAATTAATATTTTAGTTCTTTGCCACATAAAATACAAATCATGTCTCATTGAAATACCGGTATATAAAATTGAACAAGAGGTGAAAATCTTTTACAGTTAAAAAAAATCAATTGTTCAAGACAAACATTCAGTAACATTGTTACAAATGAACACAAATTATGTAAATAATCACCACTGCTCATTTGTTAGGTCAAATGTAAACAAGAGCATGTGAAAATGGAAACCTTTCAGCAATACCAAGTACCAAGATATGAACATAACACAGTCTACCAACCCTTCATTGGTTTATCCCATATATTCTTGTAAAGATACATACACAAAATTGATTCCTTATAAGAATTCAGAATAATATAATCAGAGCATTGAGGGAAAAAAACACACACTCCCCTCAGTCTTAGAATACATGGCATCTCTTGAACGAGACCAAATAAGCTGACATATTTACATCATTCTTAGTTGTGGTTAAAAAACATATCTACATTAATGTTGGCGGTGTAACTTAAGATGAATGATGTCAGGAGAGCCAAAAAAAGCGATGCTTCACTGAACGAGAAATAAAAATGTCAATGAAATCTAAATTTTAATTATGTGATTGGAACAAAAATAATTTTTGACCCATTCCAACGACCTTTTTATTCTATCTGAATTAACACCTAACCTATATAAAAATGGAATAAACTTCATTAAAAAAATAGATCAACAGAAAATTGTAAAAATTTAAGCATAAATGCAATTACTGTTACTGACATTTGACCAATGTAAAGACATGCATTACTGATAAATTTAAAAAAAATGTATACACTTTAGTCCCAAGTTTTCATAAACCATTTTGCTATATACATCATGTACAAAATGGCTGCTAATATTTGATGACATCACTGTTTTAGGGAGTCAGTTTAATCAGCAACCAATAATAAATATGATTCAACAGAAAGAGAAGAAAGAAAGAAAGAGAGAACAATTCGAGGAAGGACAAAAAACCAACTATTGTTATAATATCCAAAGCAAATCATCATCAAAAATTACAAACATGGCATTTAAAAGAAATAATGATCCATTAATTAAATCATTTACATAAGTCTCACAGAAACAGTTAACATGACATGGTATGAAAAATTCTGATTAATACGAGACAAAATTACTTTGATTTATGTTACTCCACTGATAAAGAAAAATGTCTATGTCTTATTATAGTTTGAATCCTAAGCTTAAGCCAACATAATTCACAAGTGAACTCAACGGAGCTTGATGACCCTTATTTATTTATCCACCAATGTAGAGGGCAATGCACATAAGAATGTTTTCAGTCATTATAACAGAAAAAGATCAACACATTTCATGAAATATTTACATCACTTCAAGAAGTTAGTATCCATAACCACACAAGAACTGTGTGCAAGGTCTTGAAGATGATAGTGGCCAATGTAATCAATGAATGTTGCAGCTAACTGTGAATGCAAACGGGAGGCTCAAGTCCAGTTAAGAGAATAGTGGCTATTATATGATCTCAACAAGCACATAGGTTGCTGAATTTAAAAGACAGTTATGAGTTAGCCACACCAGGAAGATCTCCAATCATTTTTAACTGTGAAACTTGGGCTGATCTTTTCTATTTGAAATTCCTTTGACTTAGTGAGGGCAAATGTCCAGATGATCCATATCTCTCCCTTTCCATGGCAATATGCCTTTGTATTGCTTCATGAGCAGCAGCTTGGGCAGACAGCTGAAAATAAGCAAGTGGTTATGTTTCATCTTGGCTAAAGAAAATAAGGCATATCTTTTATTTCTAAGACCAAATATTTCAAATAAAAAACCAATAAATAGGAACCATAATTAAGCTTTAGATAATCAACAGATTCTACTTTGCAATAAAAGAATTTCATAGTAGGGTTAGACCAGAGACATAAACTAAGAAGAATCAATCTCATTAGGACAAATTTAATCAAAATCATCTAAGAAGTGTTGTACAATGTTGGTTTTCAACATTTGTTTTCTTGACAAGGATGAGACCAGTCACTATTATTAAGATTTAAAATGATATTTACAAGATCAAAGTTATAAATCTACAAATAATGACTCAATTCTTTCCATCCCCAGCTCACCTGATGTGCCAAAGCAGGATCTAAGAAAGGTCCACCCCGGCTGTACAACTCTCGTTGTAACAGCTCTTCTCTACTACCCGCAGCAGTAAGTAAGGGATGAGGCACCCCAGGGGGCAGCACAGATAGATTAGATGAACCACCAGGTCCAGAGCCACCTGGTCCACCAGCCAGTGGATCTGCTCCTATAGAGTTAATTGGGAAGTTATAAGAAAATATTGTGTTAAAATTGAAGCATGTTATATTTAGAAAGGTCAAAGATATGTGCAAATAAAGATTTTTAAAAAATAAAATAAATCCTTAACATATATGCCATTGGGTAAGGATTAATGCTTTTGTAAATGGTTTTGTCCTCATGAATTATAATTAATTTACTCAAGGCTGTACAAGTTTATTGAACAGAAAGCTGCTAATGTATTACATTTCATCTTTTGTGTGGGGTGAATAGCTTTTATGTTATTAATCAGGTAACAGAATTCTTCTTATAAAAAAAATGCAGCATAAATAATTGATATTAAAAGCCACCACATTTGTGTGCAAATATGAAAATGAGGTAAAATAGAACATACTGTCTTAAACATCTGAACCATATACATCTTACACTTTAAAAATATGATATACACATGAACACATTTAACAAGTTTGGTTCAAACATTAACACTGACATTATATAAATAATTTTGTATACTGTATGACATATATTCTGGTGAAAACAAGCAGACATTCGAATATTACACACATAAGGAGATAAACCTTGGAGTGCATTTCTAACTAAACCATATATGGAAATACATTTTTATACATGTTAGTAGAGGTTTGACAATAAACTATTCATATATACACAATAACTTTCAGAGTAGAAAGTCTCGATGGACGCACGAATTTAAGAATGAAATAAATGAAAACAAATATAAAAGATAACTCGTAATCATCTAAAAAATTAAACAGTTAATTTAACTATCAAAAGCTAAATTGATAGTTATTGGAAAATAAAACTGAGTTAAACACAAAAAATGCAAATGATAAAACAAGGAAGTTAAAAAATAGAGAAATAATAAGAGCAGACATGGTACAATAAAAAGATCTACTTTATACTGAAAAGACTAATTAAGGAAATAAATAGAAATAATTCCAACCAAAGTGACAAAGTTGTGAAACAAAATTCTGCCAATCAAAGCTTTTGGGGAGTAGGGTTTATACATCTGGGGAGCAATCTCTGAGAAAAGGATTGGTCTTAGACTTACGAGAGAACTGATAGATCAAGTGGTTTGGGTCAATGATAGGACGACTCTCCGGCTTTGTGCGGAGGTAGCATTCGTTGACCACCCTCTGCATGAAAACATGCTGCTCACTAGTAAGGCGTTGTGAGTAATATTGGTATACCATTCGACTGGACAGGTGCTCAGTGGTGGAGTTGGCGCTGGCGGAACTAGCAGCAGCACCATCTGCAACGACAAGGGGGCATAAGTCAATATGGCTTGCAAGTAGAGGAGACATCCTTGCCTCTGCCAGCTGCCCAATGAGTAGACAGCAACCAATACATTAGCTTCAACTTAAAACTCCTTGTAAGTGTGTATCTTAGTTCCTACAACTGAATAGTGCTTAGCTAATACAAAATTTGCTTCTTAAAAGAAATCTGAGCTATTCAAACTCAGAAGTATGCAAAATGTAAGCAAAACATAGCTAACATATTAATGCAAAATTAAAAGGATTTCAAATTCCAGATTAAAATTTTGTACTGCCATTTCCAAACAAAAGCAATAATAACTCCTGCATATAAATTGACATGAAATATTCTGTTGGCTGTAACCTTTAGATTTGAGCCTTTTCTATAGTGTTCACTGTGGCAATCTGAATCAGAAATCAAGCAAGTCCAAACAAATATATTGAGCTCTCAAAGTTAAACTGATCAAAATAGTGATTGGAGTCTGCGGTTCCTGAAGGGCATTGATCAAACATCTTCAAGAGTCAACAAATATAATATTAGCTATAGTTACATCTACTAGGGAAAACTGGCAAACACAAACAAAATTATGAATGTTAACACACATTCTTGACATTTTTGAGAGTAAAGGTCAACTAAAAAAAAAGATAGACAAAGCCAAAACAAAATTATTTTACCCAATTAAACTTTGAAACATTCTAAAAATGATATCACTGGATCACATAAAAACAATTTGCACTTAAATTTTTAAAAAATAATTAGATTTCTATCATGGGAAAGGGATCAATGACAACAATGCATATTTCATAGGATAGTTAATGATGGCACTCCAAGGTCTAGTCCTTTGTCAGCTGTTAGTGTACTGTACCTGGTCCACCTGTCAGGTGATGTGGGTAAAGATGAGCATGGGCTGCTAAAGGAAGGGGGAACGCAGGCGGAGCCAGGCCGTGAGCTTGGGCATGAGCCACAGCTTGTGCATGAGCAACCTCCTGCTGGTGGAGATGCAGATGTGTGTGTGAGTGGGCATGTGTGTGGGTGTGAGCATGCTGCGTGGCCGCTGCTCCTGCAAGCTGCAGACGAGCAACTGGGTCATTGGCAAGGGCGGCAAACCGCTCCCGATCACGCTCGCGCTCTGCGGCCTGGCGTTCAGCAGCTTGGCGCTCCTGGGACAGTCGTTCAACTGCATTAGCATAAGACATTTCAGCCAGTTGTGGCAGGCTGACAGTGAGTCCTGTGTGAAGTTATGGTTAGAAACAAAAGTTATTTTAAAATAACTCAACCTTGATAAGAGCTCAGAGAAAACAGGTTTAAAGTGAAAGAAGCATTATATTATCATTTTCCTTTGAATGTTTATAATTAAGATTTTTTAAAGCTCTGGGAATTATATAAAATGAAACAATTAAAATGATTTAACTTTTAAAAAAACATATTTGTTTTTCATACTTAAAAATAGAATTAAAAAGTATGTAAGGAACTTCAACATTTAATCCAGTTATTCTGAGCAGCTAGTACAAAGATATGTTAATTATTAACAGGAAATAAAAAAAAAGCAAAATAACTATTACCCACCTAGTCTATCAAGTTTCTCCCTTTCTCTTGCCAACAAGTCACTTGCTAAACTGACAGGGGGATAAACCCCAGGAAGGTGGGATCCTGCTCCACTGGGGCCACCATGAGGAAGAAGGTGGCCTGCAGAGCCAGGGGGAAACCCCATGCGGCGCTGTAGGTCCAGCCAGTTGGGATCTGTCAGCTGATTGGCAGCACCAGGTGGAAGTAGGCGGTCCAAACCTAAATATGGGAGGAGTAAATGTTCCATCTCTAAAGGGGTGGAATACAATGCAAAAAAAATATTTTAACAGAGAGAAGACAAAAAATTAAGTCCGAAACAGATGATGGTTTTGTGATGAGCTGATGCACACTTTGTTGCTCTACACACACAGCAACTGGCACAACATGTTTTTCTTTATAGTTGTGAGAAATGTCAATTGCCTAATACTGAAATTTTGGGACTTGATTGCTAAATTAGATTTGATGATAATACAATTTGTCCAGAAAAATTACCATTTTACCTTATTAACCCATTTAATACGTTTCGCCGCAGCCTGCGCCAACGCGATTTCAGTCGTGTACGTTTAGCCACTCCCTGCGTCACCGATGGTTTGTTTCATTTTATTAGTAATTCGACTTTTCCATTACACTATTTTATAAATAGCTTATAAAACTTTTTATTCAGAAGAGTTTCAACTTCCGTTGTGTGCAATTTCGAAAGGATTAGACGATGTTTAGTGTATTTTGTGCTTGTTTTTTCAGTTAAAAAAATTTGTAAACAAAAACAGCTGATCAAAATGGCTTCATTGAGTACTAATCCTAGTACTAATATATTAAATTTTCAATCTAGAACTGATGATCAAGCAAATAAATTGATTTAAATGGACAATATAATTTCAAATAAAGATACATTTGAAGACTCATTGTCGACTGTGACTACGAAAAATAATATTTTGTAAATATATGTAAATTTTAGAGTATAACTGTTTTATTGTTGAATTTTATTTAAAAAAACTGAAACATGTCATGGAAAAAAATTCATAACTTGATAATTTCTGGAGCTACTGCAATGAAACTTTCCAGTTGTTTTAGATATATAATAAGACTCATTTGTAAGAAATATGAACTTGATTGGATTAATTTTACCTGATTTATGAGCTGGTGAGTACAGCAACAAATAATTTTTCCCCCCTTTTTTTTTACATAATCATGCAATAATATCCCTAAAGGGTTTTTTAAGGTAATTTTGTCTCACTTTTTAATAGTAGAAACATATTCCTTTTTCAATTACCTAAATTTTGAGGTGCAGCATAATATAGTTTTGATAAATAGCAAAGCAGAATTTTTCAGTTTAATATCATCAGGTGGAATGGATTTTTTTACCTTAAATTTTACTGCGTACCCTTGAAAAAATTGGCACGTATTGAATGGGTTAAGTTTGCTTCATAACAAAATAAAATAAAGCATTACTTCGAGTAAACAAGGATTATTACTAGGGGTCTACCGATATATCGGCAATATCGGTATCGGTAGCCTGTAAAGGTCCCGATATTGACGTCACCGATATTCCATAATAAGTGACATTTTGACCCCAAAAAAAACGGAAACAAAAAAACTATCATTTAGGTTTACAATATCTCCACAAATTAATATATCGACCCCGATACCAGTATTGAAATAGTCAAAAGAGTCCTAGTATTAATATGTGCAGCCACGATACAGTGTGCCATGTGCTTTGATATTGTTTAGGTATCGGCCGATTTTCGTATACTCAGAAATACTGTGTAAATAGTGCCGATGCCAAGTATACCGTAATTGCTCTAATAAATGGATAACATGTAAACATTATGTTCACGTAATTGCTCTAATAGCAAAGATGCACGCAGAATCGCAGATGTCTGAAACATTTCGTTTCGTATGGAATAACAAAATGTACCGTGTGAAGACGTGTTGTCATTGGCAACCATTCAAGCTTCAGCCTCATTTTCACTATATTACTATTGTTCTTTGTTCTCATTGTTTCATTCATAAAAGGTGGCCGTGTGCAAAATCCATTAAACTATTGGTTAGAATTGATAATTATGAGTCAAGGTTGAAGTTTCAAAAGGAGTACCTAATATGCTTGTACATTTTTATAAAGGACGGTTCGTTTTGTTATGAGTCCTATGTAGGTCATGAACTGGAACTTGTAAACACATCGGAAACATCGTTTCGGGAAAAAAAATCGGTATTTCGGCAAAACTGGATATCGGTAGACCCCTTAATTATAAAATATAAATAATTACGAGTGATAAATTTAAGAATGGCGTCATCAAATATGACCGCTGTTATTTTTGTCCTAACAAATACTCATATCGGCACTCATATCGGAGAAAAAATATCGGTAATATCGGCAAAAATACTTATCGGTAGACCCCTAATATAAAATATAAATAATTAGGAGTAATGAATTTAAGAATGATCGATGTCATCAAATAAGGCCGCTGGTTTTTGTCCTAACAAATATTCATATCGGAAAAAAAAATATCGGTAATATCGGCGAAAATGCCTATCGGTAGTCCCCTAATATTAAAGATAAATAATTACGAGTGATAGATTTAAGAATGACGTCATCAAATATGACCGCTGGTTTTTGTCCTAACAAATACCCTATCGGCACTCATATCGGAAAAAAATATTGGTAATATCGGCAAAAATGCGTATCGGTAGTCCCCTAATATTAAAGATAAATAATTACGAGTGATAAATTTAAGAATGACGTCATCAAATATGACCGCTGGTTTTTGTCATAACAAATACTCATATCGGCAAAAAAATATCGGTAATATCGGTATCGGCAATATCGGCAAAAAGGCATATCGGTAGACCCCTAATTATTACCTGTTTATTTTTTTTATTTGTTAACCAAGAAGAGAACGCAATCAAAGCAAAATAACAATTTAAGGAAACCATAGAGAAGACTAAGTTATCCCCGTGCAGATATCATTGGAAACTAACCTATTTGTACCCAATGAGAGCCGAAGGTAGAACACATTTTTATATATTTATTAACACAAGAAAATAAACAAGCAAAATTTCTTTTTAGTGAAAGAGATTGTTAACAATTTAGCTTAAAAAAATTTAATTGATCATAATTATATCATGTTTATCAATATTTAAACCACTAAAAAAAACTTATTTATTATTAGCCACATAATTATTGATTTTCTCTATATAAATTAATTTTTTAAATGAATTGATGGAATGAATAATGAATGACAATTTAAAACTTAAAAAAAAATGATTTTAAAAGTGTGTAGTTTAATTGAAATCATTTATATTGATAAAATAGGGTCTAAAAAATAACAATGACTATAAAACTATATTGTTAAAAATTTCATAATTTTATGTATGAGAAAATAGTTTGTCCCAAATAAGAACATTACTAGTGTCAAAAATGACAAAGTATTCAAAATAAATACATTTCAGCTGAAATCTATTTATTTTGAAAAATACACATCAGAATAAAAAGTAATGTAATACAGAACTTGTATTTATTTTTATTTTATTCATTTATTTTCATATTGCAGAATTTTATGTGGAACGTTCAAAAAGAGTTATTTTTGGTGCAGTAAT
The DNA here is from genome assembly GCA_944989445.1 of Ampullaceana balthica. Taxonomy (NCBI): domain Eukaryota; kingdom Metazoa; phylum Mollusca; class Gastropoda; family Lymnaeidae; genus Ampullaceana; species Ampullaceana balthica. The sequence continues at coordinate 295,614 of CALYLW010000169.1, forward strand.
TTGGTGCGCTGCTTTCCAAAATTAGTAGGGTCAAGGACAGACAGACGTGACATACATTGCAAATTATGTATGTTGATTATAAATTAATTTAATTCAGATTTTTATTAATTTTGCCATCATTTACGTAATCAGTGTGCAATCCAATTCAAATACAAGAACTTGATTTTAAAGAAAATCAAACTACATTACATTCAATGGTCCCTCTACAGTTTGTTGGTTTGTGTGCAGGGTATAGGGTAAAAAAACTTGTGTGCAAAGTTGCACAGCATCAATTTTTTGTGCAATGTTTACAAAATTTGGTGCGCGGTAATTCAAAACTACTGCATGGCGTCTGTCAGATATCTGCGGGGTGCGCAGCTAAAAGGGAACATTGATTACATTTTATTTTTATTAAAATTAATGTAGTATCTAAAGAAACGCTACAAAAATAAGAAAAAAATATAGCTAAATGAAAAGAAAATATTCAAATAAAAAATCGAGATTTAAATTTAATAAATTTATCAAGATACTGTAAGCTACATTAAGTTTAATTTTATAAACGTTAATAAACTTTAAACTAACGAAATCATTTTAAAAAAATAAATAAATTCAATTTGATCTTTAAAATCCAATTTTAAATTAAATAACCATATACAATGGTGGAAACGTAATGAACACCGATATCCGTCAATGTAATTCCTTGCCAAGACCGCTTTGTGCATACTAGTTACCTCAATTCCACAAGAATGATTGTTCAGCTCAGCTGGTTATATTGTCAATTAAACCCGCTCATCATTAGAACCATATAATGTCAACATGTCTTTTTGCATAGTTTGTTAAAGGATGACATATAAAGGAGACATTCCAATGTTATTCAGATTTTCAACAAGAACGTCTTATAAGTGTTACTTATGATATAAATTTTAATTTTTGGCTTTAATTGAAATTAACGATTAATTAATAGTTAATTTTTCAAAAGGTAACCATTAAATTTAAATTAATCATTAACAGCCCTAGTTTTTACCAATCCAAACCTGGACTGAGCTTGTTACTGAATATGACTTTAGATAGAGTAATTGACAGCCCTTTCTAAATGTAGGTATAATATGAATTTAAAGTTATCGTTTGCGTTAAAAAAAAAGGCTTTATTAATTTTATAAAGATTTGAAATACCATGAAATAGAAAAAAAATGAAAGAAAAGAGCTCAATCTTTGTATCTACCCGCAGTAATCCTATCAAATTATTTATTCGTCGTGGGGGCGTGGGGACGGCGGGCGTGAGAGAGAAAGTGGATTCATGATGAATTCTAGATTGAAATCATGATGAATTCTAGATCATATTAAGGTAAAACTACCATTTTATTTCATGAAAGAACTAGTAGAAAGAGTAAACAGGTTTTTTTGTGCTCACCAGGCTTGAGCTCCATGTCCTGCTTCATCTTCTCTCTTAACTCCAAGTCTCTAAGTTCTCTCTCCCTCATCTCTCTCTCTCTTGCATCTCGCTCACGCTTGTCTCTTTCCAACTCCATCTCCAGCCTCTCTCTAGAACCAGGAGGGTACATTCCTAGACGGTAGCCCATCAATGGGTCCATCTGAGGGTGATGAGGCAAGCCTCCGATAGAGTAAGGACCCCTACCAAGATCTTGACCAGCAAATCGTAAGGACCAACTGTCATCTAAACTTTCTCGAGCTGAAAGCGGTGATAATACAATACTAAATTAGTTTAGTGTTGCAGATTTATTAAATATTTTGAAGTAATTTAAAAAAAATATAAACATATACCATATATACTCCCACTGTCACCTAAACATTCTCGAGCTGAAAGCGGTGATAATACAATACTAAATTAGTTTAGTGTTGCAGATTTATTAAATATTTTGAAGTAATTTTTAAAAAAAAATAAACATATACCAAGGGGTCTACCGATATGCATTTTTGCCGATACCAATATTAACGATATTTTTTCTGCCGATATGAGTATTTTTTGGGACAAAAACCAGCGGTCTTATTTGTTGACGTCATTCTTAAATTTATTACTTATAATTATTTATCTTTTATATTAGGGGACTACCAATATGCATTTTTGCAGATATTACCGATATTTTTTTCCCATATGAGTGCCGATATGAGTATTTGTTAGGACAAAAATAACAGCGGTCATATTTGATGACGTCATTCTTAAATTGATCACTCGTAATTATTTATATTTTATAATTTAGGGGTCTACCGATATGCAGTTTTGCCGATATTACCGATATTTTTTCGAAAAATTCGAGGGGGTTTGGCTTATGAGCGGGTCATAGGTGATTTATGCATGGATATTGAATATCGGTGTTATTGTAGATCATCAAGTCCTTTTCTACATTCTACAAGATTCGACTGCTCTACCAGAAGCTATAATATATTATTAAACATCTGCACTTTCCTTATTTATTAATTTTATTTATTTTGTGAATGTTTTAATAAATTGTTTTTAGAATTTTGTTTGTTTTCAACAATGAATTTTTATGTACTCCCTTTCGCCACTGTTTACTTAAGAATTTTTTTTTAAATACTGATAACTCTTGCCTAATAAAGAGCTCAAAGACAAAAATAGCTAGTACACAATAAACAATCATAATGACCGATTTAGCTTCTAGTTTTAAAAAAATGGGTACCATTTTGTTTAAGCTGTCCTATTATTTTTTGGGGGGTCGGCTTGCGAGCGGGTTATATACTTTTAATACTTCTCTCTTCCAAAAGAGGGGGTGGGGGCGGTGTGTGTGTGTCGGGTTATGAACGAACGGGCTATAGAAGGAGTATATACAATAAATATTTGGGCTAATATTCATAAACAGACGTAATAAATTAATGTCATAAAATGAAAGAAAATCTTTTAAATAAGAAATAAAAGTTAATAATGAGTAATTATTATGAGTAAAAATCGTAAACAGTAAAATTACCAATATGACAATATGCATTCCTACCATAGACATGTGGCCTAGCATATTCATGTAACTGTCTGAGAGCTGGTGTGTCTGCAAATGGTCGTGGGGTGTGCCTCTCTTGATAGCCACCACCTCCAACACTCATACCGTGAGGATGACCACTTGCACTATTAAGATTACTATTACTACTGCTACTACTGGATGATTTCTGGCCTTCAGATGCAGATGCAGCTCGAGGTGGAGTCTCAACCCTTTTCTGTCAATATAACAAAATGTATGTGTTTGAAGAAATGAATTGCAATAAATTAAGGTTGTTAACGGTTAGCCGGTTCTCAGATCAGGACTGGTCCCATTTAATCGAGATTGGTTAACCGCATCTTTACTGTTAAGATGCAGGGCAGCATACGAGACTAACGCGAGCGATGGTGACATCAAATCGTTTTCTCCATATTCCGGTATATAAATAATATACACGTCATCACTATTAGTTTAGTTCGCCTACGGCTAAAGAATGTTTTTTTTATATTTTTAATTTGCTTAGTTGTCGAGGCACTGTACGAGAGCTAACACACAGTGCGCGTTTGATGTGAACAAAAAGTCAAGGCCGCGACTATTTCTATTTATATCAATTATAGTTGGTTTCTTATGAAGACAAAGAAAGCTATAAAACCATATGACCCCGTGACCTAATGGTATTCTGTGGTCACCGGTTTATAGTCAGTTTCCAGCATCCAAAAAATTGATCGTCGCGAGCCGCTTAGTGAAGTACCTACGAGAGTCATTTGATAGACGTAGATACCGGGCAATTAATCAGTCCTCAAATTAGAGTTCGGTCATTTAGTGACAGTTTTTCTGCAAGTCAAAGGCATTTGACATAAGCTTACCACATTAATATCAAAACTGATATTTTCTTTTTAAAAATGTAATTGTACCGCGAGTGTAGCTCAAACCCCATTGGAACAGGAAAAATGGGGGGTGGGTGAGACGTCGTGCGCGCCGAAAAATTCAATAATTCTGGTAAGTTGACGATTGAAAAATATTATGGTATTTAAATAAATTCCATTTATCATCACTGTTTACTCCGTAAGCTTTATAATTTTATTATTATTATTTTTTTAATTCGAGAGTAGACCAGCATCATACACAAGACAGTCACACGACGTCACAACGGACGAGGCTAGGCGTGGGTTTTTAAACTTAGGAAAAATACCTCGCTAACTTTAATGTTTAATTTGACAAAGCGCAATAATGCGCACCTAGCCTCTATTACCAAAGCGATGTAAAGCGCGCCTCGATAGTACTCTTTTTAGAAACGAAATCACAGAAAGTAAGAACTATTCAGTGCGGGATAAAAGATGTATTCGACTTCCGGAAATGGCGGCGATTGCCTTCACTCGTGTTTTTGCTCGATTCGTGAAGTTTCGAGGTAGTTTTTACGTGTTTTTTTTGAAAATGTGATTTTGTTATACTTTATTGTAAAAATAATAGTACTGAACTACAGGTAAAATAGTATTAAACTCAAAACGGTCTTTTGGATAATTTAAAATAACCATTCTTATCCTAAAAGATAAAGTCAGTATGACAATAACATTATAAATACATTTACAGCAATTTTTAAAACTTCATAACCAGTCGTTCGCGATACGGGAAATCCTTACGGGACTGAGGCGGAAGTTTAATGAAAACCTTATTGCGCTTTAAACGTTAATGAACGGTTTAACCGGTCCTCTTATTTAGAATGGTTAATCATGAGTCTTTAAAAAATTGTTTTTTTAAAGTTATTATTAACCATCACTGTTTACTTAATTCTTTGCAATTTTTTATTTTTAAAATTAATGTATCTATTTATTTTTTTAAATTCGCTGAATAGAGGGCATCGCAAAAAAGAGCTGAACGCAAGCGGGGGAAGCGGGCTTTGATGCCATCATCAGACGACGCGATGCAAAAACATTATCTCGGTTCTCAAAACATAAGGCATATAGGGACTTGCGGTTAACAGGTCTTTTTTTTGAACGACTAACCGGTCCTCAAAAACGAGCGGTCTTAACAACCTTACAATAAATTACTTTTTTAAAGTTTAAAATGGTGAAATGTATTTTTATATTATTCAAAAACTCTTTTGTCATTGTATATGCTTTAGTATTAAAAGTTTCCCCTTTGAGGGCTTAAATCACAGGGACCTCAAAGAAAACAATTGCCTCATGTAAAATCTATCTGAATTAAATGGTACATCGAATATTTTTCAGCACATGTTAATCATTAAGAATCTTTGATTTTTTTAAAATTGTAATTTTTCATAACTTGTTAAATACAAGGAAGAAAAACAAAACTCGTTTACCTTTTCTTCTTTAATAGCTGAGGATTGAGATGGCTTCCTTGCTCGTTCTTCTCTTTTTTTAGCTAAGCTGGAGTCAGACATTGGTCGGAAAATAAAGTCTGTGCGTGAACATTGATTTCTTTCACCTCTGTCAAAAATTTTCACAAATCTGTAAAGAAAGAATAGACAGTCTATAAATAAATAGTAAAATAATGAATGGCTTCTTGAAAAGAAATATGCAACCAATAATGCAAGAATGATATGAAGAGAGATCCCTCTGAAAAAGTACTCCGACACCTTTTAACCCAGTAGATTTACATCAATTCAATACTTTCCCATAATTTTAATTTTTCATAAGAAATATGTATGACATTGTATTTTCACGTTTAAAATTAAACTTTCTCAATTATGCATTGGAAATATTTTGATTCATTTAAATCACCTTCTAACATTGTTTTATGAAAGTAGGCAAATAGACAATATTTTTAATGCAAAAATACATTCCCCAAACAACCTAGTCGGTACTAATGGGTTCAACGAAGGTTTGCGTTAGATAGGTGAAATGGAAATGATAGTAATGGAGAAATTTGGAGGAGAAACTATTTTAAATGATTTATCAATTACAGCAATAGGGGAACTAGTTCTTAACCCTACCAGATCCGAGCTCCCCCAGCTAATTTGCCCCTATACCTGGCCTCCCCAGGAAAAAATAAATAAATGTACATGGGCTATGAAATTGCTACTATCATGAAAACCAGTGGTCAGAATGAGCTCAAACTTTTAGATTTAGCAGGAAATAGGCCTACATTCTATCCCATGTTCCATTTAAGCTGAGTGGACGCGCGGCTACTCATATATCTAACAGACGCCGCGCAGCAGTTTATAATTACAGCACATCACATTTAGTAAAAAAAATTATTTAAAAATGGATGCTGTGCAACTTTGCACCTATGTTCCCCCTGAGCTGCGAAACCACGTGGCCGCGAAGTTTTTCGACCAACACCGCGCAGCAGTTAAGAATTACAGCGCAGCAATTTTTTATATTTTTTAAATTATTATTATTATTTTTTTAATTTTATTTTAGAAGATAATAATTGTTTAATTAGTTGAACAGTGCTATCATCTAACACCAGCTTTGCGCATTGGAGTGGTAGTCTTCCCAGCAGGATGAGCCTTGCTGTACACAGAGGTACTTTTTGCACTTAGAGTACCTGTCGTTGCTCTTGACCTTCTTATGTGGGTTGTACTTGTATGCTACACTAGGGTGTGCTCTGTTGTATTGAAGGTGTTTTTCCAAGCAGACAGTGCAGACATGTTTAGAAGCAGTCGCTTCTAGAATTTCAGGCCAGTGGTTGCCTGGTGTGTGGCGTTGGGGGCATGGTACCATTTGTCCTCGGCGAATGGCTGTTGAGCGGTAATTGCCAATCAGGTCAATGCAGAGTTTCTGGATATATCTAGTGTAAAACATGGGCCTTTTGTCAGCTGCTTCTAGTTTAGACACATAGATAACAAATGAATTGTACCAGGCCCACATAAAGAATTTGATCAAAAGGCGACGGGGCCACCGGTAATGACGGCGTGAGCGATGGAGGCGCGTCATTTGATAATTTTTGTCACAACCGCCCATGTAGCGATTGTAGTCCTGGACGAGCTGTGGCATCGGAACTTCATCAAGTGTTCCATCTTTGTTTCTTCTGTTTGCTACTCCTATTTGTTTTGGGTCATGGAAGTTTGAGATGAATGTAATTGGTCTCCGATCCTGCCATACCATACAGGTTATGCTGCCCTGACATCCATAGCGACTTTCACCTCTCACAAGCTTGCCCACTTCTTCAAGGACACTAAAAATCAACGTAATCACTAACTCACTGATTTATTCAAGGAAAAAAACCATTTGTAAACACTAATCTTGAAGCAAATGTGAGATTTAACGATGATTGGCTGTTATTTTTAGTACTTCTTCAAGGGATATCCCAAAAACCTAGAATTCGGTAACTCGTTATATAGCAATTAAATCTATTACCTAAAATTCGGTAACTCGACCTGGTAGGGTTAAGAGAAAAGAATGACAGAGTTAAAAAATATTTTGAGGACAATTTTCGGGTGTGTGTATCTTGAAGGACATTAAACCATTCCATTACTTGAATCTTTACAACAACCAGAGATACAATAGAAAAAAATTAAATCGGAAACAATACAATTAAATAATCACTCATTATTGAATAGCTACTAATAAAAGTTTTATGTTTTACATTTCCCATTAACTGCACAGACTTCTATTTCTGACGTACAAAGGCTTGCATACTTGGTAAGAATTATGAATGCGATAAAATTTTAATGAACAGTAAATTAAACAATATACATGAAATTTGCAATGTCTGTCCGTGACGCTACTAATTTTAGAAAGCAGGAAAACCAAATTACTGCACCAATGCATCAAAAGGTGTGCAAATTAAAGATGCGCTGTAAAAAAATATAATATGACGTCATTGTTTTCGCTCATACATGTATTTTAATTTTGGAAAAGGGATCAATGTAAAAAGAGGATTTGATGATGGTTAATTATAAAATAAAAAAACAACCCCTATTATAAAATACTTTGTGTACATTTCAGAAAGTTTAATATTTCGTATTTATCAAACAAGGACATGTTAGTTGGGCTTTTGAAAAGGTCGGCGCCGTAGACGCCCTAAAAAAAGTGAATTTTTTATCAAATAAATAGATTTCAGCTGAAAACTTCCGTCATTTTTGACGGGTGAAACGCTAGTAATATATAAAAAGGGTTATTCAACTTGAGCATATCATAGGTTTATAAGCAATGTATTCTCCACCATCCCAACTATCTCTTGTCTGATGTGGACAAGCCTTTCGGGAAAAAATAAGTCTAATGAGCCACCAAAGGACACACCTAGCTGCCAAAGCACATGATGAAAATGATCCTTGTCAATCATGATGGGCAAACAACAACATTCTCCACCATTTAATTATTATAGAAATTAACTAAGCTAGTGATGGTTGATATGATTCTTAATTATCGGCAAAATAAGTATTTACTTACTACGTAAATTTAAAAAAACACCATACATTATTATCATTTTAACTCTCCCTATCAATTGTATTCTTTTTTAAATTTGCAGACAAATGCATGATGTTTCTACTAGTTTTTTGTATTAACACAAGGTAGTCCTAACATTTTGCAAAGAGGGTCGTATACCGTAAGTAAAAATATGTGGGGACCGTATTAAGATAAATAAAAACGACACTTTAGACCCAGTTACAGGCTTTTCAATATGATTTTTTGTTGTTGTTTGAATTTGTAAGAGTCATATTTTGTGGGGGAAAAACCATCCCGATTTGAGATTTAAAAATATCTTATTTCATCATTAGAAACTATTAAAATTGGATAAAAGTGGCCAAGTTATAGAGTAAATATGTTTAATTTATAATATGTATCTTACAATAAATAAAAAGTGTTAAAATATAACTATAGCCCACAATGTGTTAAAAATTGTGATGTAAAAACTGTCTTAAAATTTTAAGATGACAGCTAAGCTACATTCATTTCCTTTTTCAATTGGCAAGAATTAACAATGTTATGTCATTGATTTTTTCCTTCAGATGTCATCAAAATTTGTACACATAACTTCCATCCGATTTTTGTAATCAATCGCCATGTTAGTAAATAACATAACATCATCAATTTTTTGCTATCATTTCACATCATTGTATTTTGTACTCAAAACAGCACACTGAAGTAAGAGTTTCCTTGGCTGCTTCTATCATGGATCTTATTTTTAATTTGCAATTCAGTCGTCCCTATTTTTTTTCCTTCATTATTACTAACTTAAAAACTATGATTATTTGATTTAATAAGTTCTTGGGCATAATAACCCAAATAAATGGCACTGTATTGAAAGGGTATAATGGCAGATGAGTCACTAGGGCTGCCGAATTTGTTTAAAAACCTGCTCTCCTATCATCAGCTCATCGGGTGGGTATCCTGGTACCCACTGAGAGGGGTAATAGCAATTAATAATAGATATACTAAGGATGCAAGTATTTTCTTAATTATACCAAAGCCATCTCCTTCTGTGGAGCACATCAGTCTCCTATCTTTAGCAATAAATGACGTGTAGCGATTGATCTCAATTGATCCTGCATTTGTCAGCAATTTTGCTTTACTTGGTAATGGGGCTAAAAGGTGTCTGGTCATGCTGTGTTGCTGCATATAGCTTGCATTTAAGGTTGTTAACCGGTCCTCAGTTCAGGACCGGTCCCGTTTAATCAGGGCCGGTTAACCGTAACTTCATTTAGTCTGTATTAGCTTATTACCCGGAGTTAATTTTTTGTTTTGTTACAGAATACCAGAGCCAATATGCAAGCGACCGTGACATCAAAGTGTTTTCTTACTATTCCGGTCTGTAAATAAAATAAAAATACACCTCATTACTGTTAGTGGAGTTCAGCTAGTAAACGATTTTTGATATTTTTTTTGTTCGCTTAGTTGCCGAAGCATAGTACCAGAAGTAACTAGTGCTGCTGCGCTAATGTAAAGGTCAATGAATAACGGTCAAGGCCGCAAGTGTTACTATTTATATTACAAGAGGTCAAATTCGCTTTTGGTTTTATATCAACAGGTTTCCAGCTAAGTATGTGCACATCCAAAGGCATTAGACTTAAAATTACCACATTGACATAAAATGTTATGTTTAAAAAAAAGAAAAATTTTGTGTGCGTTGGAAAAGGAGCACAGCGCATAAGCAAGCGGACGGTGACGTCAAGTGACCTTTGCTATCACCATCGGACGTTGTGAGGCGAAAATTTTATGCATTCTCTTGTTGGTTCTAAAAATAATTAAGGAAAATAGGGACCGGACAGTAAAACTGGCTTTTTTAACGGTTAACCGGTCCGCAAAAACAAACTGACTTGACAACATTTGATAATATGCCGTTTTAATACTGTAATTACATAAAAATTAAAAATAATATCAATACGGTTCACTTCCTTGTTAGGGGTAATTTTTAATTTTGTTTTCAAATTCGCTGTTTTGACAGCATCTCTGAACTCTAGCGCCGGTACATCACAGGCGCTTTGATGTCAAATCAGACGACGCACGCGAGGTGAAAATTTGATCCATTCTCTTGTTGGTTCACAAAACATAGTAAAAATAAGGACAGACAGTTAACCAGTCTTTTTTTAAAACGATTAACTGGTCCTCAAACATGAGCTGTCTTAGCAACCTTACTTGCATTATTAAAAAAATTTTTACTTTAAAAAATACCCTTTACTACTGAAGTATTATTTTACACAAGTTTAACCAACACAATAACTTAACGTGAAAGAAAAGAGTGCAAATTCCGCTGATAAATCTTTGTAGTCATGTAGTCCATAATTAAAACTAGATAGTGTCTGCTCTGCTGTGAAAGCCAACCCATTTCCAGGACATATAAGCCAAACTATTGGCTAGATCTGAGTGACAGGAAGTGAACTTAATCAAAACAAGAATGTAAACTGAACAGTTCTTTCATCTATTTTATGATTGTCTTTATGCCTCTGTCAGTTTACCTTGTGGCCACTCACAATGTTACTACCTGGGTATAAGAACTAGGTATTATCAGACAATGTCGTATCTTTTTGACAGAGAAAAATAAAAATGCAGAAAAAGCAATTTCCCCAGTGTAAACAAAATTTGAATTTCCATCAAGTCATACCAAAAAAAAATTATAGCATGCTTTAATAACTGTTTTATACTCACATTGCATTTTTACTTTTGTAAATCTCTCTGCTACATGCAGTTGGTGTTGGACCAGGAGTTGTAGATCCACCCCTTCCATCATCCTCATCTTCATCGACATCAATCTCCTCCACTGTGATTGGCTCTTTTTTCACAACACTGTCCATGTCTGAGTTGGAACGGTTCATATGAAGTGAGGAGTCTGTCATATGAGACTGTGCCGAGTGTAAGGCAGATGACAAATGTGATTGGTCAGATGATAGATGGGGCTGAGGAACTTGAAGGACTGATGATGGGTGATGTGGAAGGGAAGACGAAGATGGGTGAGGGTGATGAGAGTAAGGCTGGAATGCTGCTGGCAATGCTCGGGGATCATCTTTATGGAGCTGTGCACCAGGAGGCGGAGGATTCAGACCACCAACAAGACCTATAGCTCTGGACTCCTGCAGTACACTAAGGTTACTATCCATACGAGATTCCCTATGCAGGCCAGAAGTGGGTAGGCTTTCTGGCCGGTGAGGAGACTGGGGGGGTCCCCTATGATTGTCTTTTGAGTATGACTCTGGTTTGGACAAATCTTCTGATTTGGAGCTGTCCCTTGGGTCTATTACAGTGAGGGGTGGGGGAGGTAGAGGTGCAGATGAGGACAGACTAGGTTGTGAGAAGCTGTGTGTCAGTTTTGAAGGATTTTCTGGATGTGGGCGATGAAGTGGATGTGAAGATGAGCTTGTTGAGAGATCTGATGCCTTCTCTGAGGGCTTGAGGGGTGGAGGAGGAGAATGTGGTTCCTTTTTTATAGGAACCAGGCTTGGTACTGGAGGAGGTGGCTGATGTGGGTTTCCAGCCACTGCAGATGCCACTGACATGGGATGAAGGTGCTGTGGGAGATGTCCTGCCCCAGGGTGTCCACCATAGAAGTAATGGTAGGGTGAGAAGGGAACAGACCCTGGAGGTGGAGGCAGGAAGGCTCCTGGTGGTGGAACAATAGGCTTCTTATCCTGTTCCTCATTCTGTTCCTGCATTCTGTTGTGTTGGAGACTGTTACTATTGCTAGTACTAGAGTTGCTACTGCTTGAGATTACTGTAGAACGGCTTGACAAAGTTGAAGATGATATAACAGAGTCGACTGAAGTGAGTGCTGATATTGTCTTAGGTGTGGCAGTTGTCACTGTGTTTATATTGGCAGACACATTTACTGATATGGCAGGTACTGATAATTCAGTATGTGGGATAAATGTTCCAGTGGAAGAGGCTCGACTGAGCGTTGGGGTTGGTATCACTAGTTGGGAGGATAGATTGCACGTAGTGGGCACTGGGCCGGTATGATTATTTGTTATTGTTCCAATACTTGATATATGGCCAGGTGCAGCTATACCTGGTTTGAAAACTGGCAATGGAGATGAATGCCTTGGTGGCCGATGGTGAAGGTTGTTTCCAGATGGGGTTAAAGAAGTTGTTGTGGGTGTTGTGGATGACACCAAAATTGTTCCTGGCACTAAACCAGTAAGTGGTGGTAGAGATGAGGGAACGGTTGTGAAAGGCTGATACTGCTGAGGGGGCAAAAATGTGGAAACTGGCTGTGCTGTCTGGGGCTTTGGGATCCCCGTGGTAGATGAGAAAACTGTGGGTCCTGATGTACTGACCAAGGTGGAGATGTTAGATACAGCAGTGGATTCAGTAGGTGTAAGAACTTTGGAAGTTGGAGCACCAGCTGTTGGAACCACTTGAAGTGAGCCCGGTGTTGAAGGTTGAGGTTGTAAGGGTTTGAACCCACGTTCTACAGAGCTTCTGCTGGATGGTCTTGAGCTGCTGCTTAGTTCCTCCTGTAAAGTAGAATTTTTGTAGGGGTTTAATGATGAAAAGGGTTTAAGTATTTGAAAATCTGTATATCTCACATCTTTACATGGATCATGATGAATTTTATGTGAATTACTGTATTTGCGAAATCATAAACAATTACAATTATACAAACATTTTCTATGAAACAGGAACCACACTCACCTGGTTATTGTCATCAGAATCTGCCTCGTTTCCAAGATCTTCAGTACCAGAGACAGAACTGCTCTCAGTCCCCGACTCAGAATCAGATCTTTCCTGTTTTACAGAGAGAAAGGTTTGATTGAAATGTATAAATATTTTTTAAAATTTTATAAATACCAAGGAAGAACAATCTTCAATAGCATCAAGAAAATATTTCAGTCAGGCCCATCAAATGTATTAAAAAAAATTAACATCAAATGATTTTGCTCTTTGTGATCTTGCTAGTGCATTAAAAAAAAGCTCATAACTTGAGCTACACTCACAAAATGCTTGAATGTCCGGCTAAATTAGCAAGATAAAATATAGTAACATCTTTTTATGACTACAGGAAGACTAAGAAATTTGCAGCAAAAGTAATTAGATTCAAAACACACTTAGCAAATGTCTTTATTTTATTGCCGGTTAGATTTAGTGTTTTTTAAAAATTCGCCGATTCGACGGGCATTGCAAACACGCGCCATGGGACGAGGCGAGGCGAAAAATTTGACCTTTAACGCATGCGCAGACTATTATAAACTGGTAACTTTTTTTTTATTAAATGGAATCGAAACATGACCACAGAGACGTAAGTCGTAATCAAAGTCATTTACTTCGGCCAAAAAAAAATAAAAAAAATAAATTCCCGACTAGTCATAACTTTTCCCGACTTTCAAGACTGGGAAAATTACCGTAAATACTCGTTCACAAGCCGACCTTTTTTGGACAAAATCTAGCGGAAAAAGGGGGGGGGGCTTATGAGCGGGTCATAGGTGATTTCTGCAAGAATATTGAATATAGGTGTTGTTATTGTAGATTATCAATGTCCTTTTCTACATTCTACAAGATTCGACTGCTCTATCAGAAGCTATAATATATTATTAAAATTCAGCACTTACCTTATTTAATCATTTTATTTATTTTTGTGAACGTTTTAATAAATTGTTTTACAAATTTTGTTTTCAACCACGGATTTTAATGTACGGGCTTTCGTCACTGTTTACCAAATAATTTTTGTTTTTAAATACCGGTAACTCTTGCTTAAAAAAGAGCAGAAAGACAAAGATAGGCAGTACAAAGTAAAAAATCATAATGACCCATTTAGCTTGTAGTTTAAACAAAATATGTACCATTTTTTAAAAGCTGTCCTATTATTTTTTGTGGTCGGCTTGCGATCGGGTTATACACTTTTCCCTTCCAAAAGTAGGGGGGCCGGCTTATGAACTTACGGTATGGGCTATAGAACGAGTATATACGGTATTTTAAGAATTCCCAACTGAGTGGGAACCCTGGTTTATATTTAAATGGTCCTTAAAATGAACGGTCTTAAGCTTAGGAAAGAGTGAAGAAATATTAGGGTCCCGATATTCCGATTAATCGTCCCATCACTAATTAACGCACATCATGTATATAATTATAAAGAAATTTCAAGCGCATGTTAATATTTTGCAGCCATATTGGTTTTTGTTTAACTCGATCGGTTACCTCGGCGCCATTTTTCATACCCCGAGGCCGTCGACTTAAGCGGGTCCCACTGTATATTAAACATTGGTAAACTTTCTGTCTTCTTAGATAAAAAAATAATATGTTTAAAAAGTTATCAAACAAAGTAGTATCAATAAATGAAAACATGTATTTACAGACCTTCTTCTTTTTGGAGGTTTTTGCGTCTTCTTCTGTGTTCAATCTTCTCTTCTTGGCTTTACCAGTGTTGGAGTCTTTTGTTTTCTGTTTGACATAGCAAAGAAGCTAATTTTTTACAATATCAATTTCTACCTCATTTATTTTCAAATATAATTTCACATATTGGTCTAGCAAACATGCAACTGAGGTATAATAGCGTTCTTTTTAATTTTCTTCTGTTTTTACATTTAGAAATTTACTTATAACAATTTAAAAAAAAATCCTACCTAATATTTTACTTTTAAAAGAAGTGTTGGACTTACTTTGACTATGCACAAAGAAAGGGAATATTCCACTGGGTTTTGCATAAAATAACAAACACATACGTCAAGAGAACCTATTTACTTACCTGGCTAGATTTCCTGTTGTCCTTTTCAACAGCTGGATTGCTGGGAGATTTCCTAGCACCTTTGCTGCTGTTGGATAAGGCTACTGTTGATGTTGCTATTGTGTTGGTTATGTTCGTGGGAGTATTTTCCACGTCTGGGCTACTGGCACTATTTATCTCTTTCTTCTTTCCGTTTGTCGATGACTGGTTGTCAAAGGAAAATATTTCATTAAATTATTTTCCAGCTGGCTGATAAATCATTGTTGAAAGCCCTAACTGTGGTAACTTTACCCCACAAGCCACTTGAAACACAAAGTAAAATCCCCAAATTTTCAATTATATAAAAAGTGTATTTCAAACTGTTATTATAACCTTTAACATTAATAGTAGAAAAGTGAACCCAAAGTTGCAAAGTAAAAGCATCTGAGAAGTCATTGGGCACACTTATAAGCCATTTATTTAATTAAAAATGTAAACTCATTAGTTGAATAGTCATGTTTAATTAAAAATGGGAAATCATGAATTATGAACTGAAAGACTATAAAACTATAGTACAGAGATTAGAAATAATAAATTAGATGATTTATAACACCAAAAAGGGGGGCCTTGGATATATCAGGTCTAAGTCATGCAAATGGGTATAAAACTCTGAAACTTATTTACTACAAACTAACAAAGCATAAGTAAGCAAGAAAGGAGACTGTTCTATTATATATATATTTTTTTCTTTTAAAAATATTTTTACATCAGCTGCTTTTTACTCAAAATTCATTTTCAACCCATACCTTAAAAAAATTAAAAGCAAATTTTAATTGTATTTTTTGTGTCCATCCAAAGTTTTTTAAAAAGTAAAAAACCTACTGTATTATTACTGCGACGTGTGCGCATATTGTGCTTCGAGGGCGTGCTTTCCTCGTCCTCTGGGACGGGCTTGAACAGATATTGGTCTGGGCTTGTGCTGGGGGGTGGAGAATCTACTCCCGATTCCTCCCCATACTTCTTGTATGAAAGGCGGCATTTTGTGCACAGGACGCCGCCGTCCTTAGCATTGTGCCAGTCTTTGGAACCTGTTAAACATAGAAGTAGCTTCAAGTTACAATATTTTATCTATGAAATACGGTAACAATCTAAGAAAGACACATTCGTAGAAAACTGGTCCAACTTATGGGGTTAGCGAGTAATACCCAAGCCTTGCCACTGAGTTAAAAACACTCTTTAAGGCCGAGAAATAGCAAGATGCCTTCCCTCTTAACCCAAAAATCAATATCAGATTTTTTAGAATAATGGAGTGCTTTCAAAGGTTTGTTGCTCATCAATATGAATTTTTGGTTTTTCCTGATGAAGTAGAAACGGAGTGCAATACATATCTGTCAGGACACACAAAAGCATTAACAATTAAATTTAGTCCACCTAAAAGCAGTATGAAAATCATACAAAATATCTGCCATAACTGCAATAATACTTAATTCTAAAGGAAAAACAATCCCATTGTACATCTGAAAAATGCAAAACAGAAACTAAAAGGGGCAAAATCCATCATAAGACAAAAAAATAATCTTGGACCTCTCATGGGGTTATGTCGCAGAACCAATAAAACATAGAGACACAGTGGCTAGGTTGTAGCATAGAGAACAGGAAATAATAGTATGCATTGAAATTACTGATGAGAGACCCCACACAGTTCTATGCTTGATTGGGTTTTTAAGTTTGCAGGGAATTAAATGAAAGTCTGTCTAGATCAGGGGATCACCAAACTTTTTTCATGGCAGGCCAGATAATAGATAAAATGACAAGTGTGGGCAGCATATTCATTCTGTACAATAGTTGCAAACCAGAATGAAAACTCTGGGAAAAAAGACGATTCCATGTTATTCATGGTTGAATAATGTGTAATACATAACAAAACCATAATTATTAAATGAAGAAGGTGAAATTAGCAAAACGTTAGTTACATCAGAACTTCTGAGCACATATCACACAAACTAAGCAGCAAAAACAATGTAGTGGGGCACAGTGGTTGAACGGTATGCATGCTCTGGTGGCGTAATGAGAGTTGCTGGTTCTAGTCTCTCCTACTACGCTAATCATAATATCTAAATAAATTGTATTAAAACACTTATGTGTTAAATACATTCTATCAAGGACATTAAAGTACTGTCTGCAGGTTGTATGAAGTGATGTCTGGGACTTATTACCCCTCGTCTTGATAGTTGATAAATTAAACCATTTTTGAAAGGCTGAACTTACTTGTAGTAAAGCAGCGCTGGCATCGACTAGCTACATCCCGGCTACCATCACTTTCTTCCGACTCTTCACCTGCTGACTCACTGCCAGTACTCACTGTTAAAAAAATGACTTAATTTGTACATTTTTACATATATAAATTATGGACATTAACAGATATTGGTTAATTTTAGTTCAGACATTAATTATCTATCTATCTATATACATCTATTAGGGGTCTACCGATATATCGGCTGGCCGATATATCGGCACCGATATCTGGATATCGGCAATATCGGTATCGGTAGCATGTAAAGGTCCCGATATTGACGTCACCGATATTTCATAAAAAGTGACATTTTGACCCCAAAAAAAAACGGAAACAAAAAAAACTATCATTTAGATTTAGAATATCTCGACAAATTAATATAAACCGGTATTGAAATAGTCAAAGAGTCCTAGTATTAAAATGTGCAACCACGATACAGTTTGCCATGTGTTTTGATATTGTTTAGGTATCGGCCGATTTTCGTATACTCAGAAATACTGTGTAAATAGTGCCGATGCCAAGTATACCGTAAAATCTCTAATAAATGTATAACATGTAAACATTATGTTCACGTAATTGCTCTAATAGCAAAGATGCACGCAGAATCGCAGATGTCTAAAACATTTCGTTTGGTATGGAATAACAAAATGTACCGTGTGAAGACGTGTTGTCATTGGCAACCATTCAACCTTCAACCTCATTTTCACACTATTACTATTAGACCTCATTGTTTCATTCATAAAAGGTGGCCGTGTGCAAAAGCCATTAAACTATTGGTTAGAATTAATAATTATGAGTCAAGGTTGAAGTTTCAAAAGAACTTCGTAATTTTGCTTGTACATTTTTATAAAGGACGGTTCGTTTTGTTATGAGTCCTTTGAAGGTCATGATCTGGAACTTGTAAACACATCGGAAACTTCGTTTCGGGAAAAAAAAATCGGTAATATCGGCAAAACTGGATATCGGCTGACCCTTTAATTATAAAATATAAATAATTACGAGTGATAAATTTAAGATTGACGTCATCAAATATGACAGCTGTTATTTTTGTCCTAACAAATACTCATTTTGGCACTCATATCGGAAAAAAATATCGGTAATATCGGCAAAAATGCTTATCGGTAGACCCCTAATATAAATTATAAATAATTAGGAGTGATAAATTTAAGAATGATGTCATCAAATAAGACCGCTGGTTTTTGTCCTAACAAATACCCTATCGGCACTCATATCGGAAAAACATATCTGTAATATCGGCAAAAATGTATATCGGTAGTCCCCTAATATAAAAGATAAATAATTACGAGTGATAAATTTAAGAATGACGTCATCAAATATTACCGCTGGTTTTTGTCCTAACAAATACTCATATCGGCAAAAAAAATATCGGTAATATCGGTATCGGCAAAAAGGCATATCGGTAGACCCCTAACATCTATCTACATACATTACATCGATATCTATCTATCTATCTTTCTATCTACCTACCTATCTATCTATCTACCTACCAACCTACCTACCTATCATCTATCTAATTAACAGTTTTCCCCAAAACAAACTGAGGCTAACTGCTCAACTAATCTTGATTTTTACTAATTTCTTATTTAAAACATTATGATTTAAGAATTAATGTAGGGGAAAAACCAGTTGCACATTCCACTTATTAATAAACTTCACACAGGTTGATAGCCATGTAATGTGTCTGAATTTTTAAAAATTGAAATTGACGGTCATGCCATAATGGCTGAAGTTGTCACTGAGATTCTAACTAGCATCCTTGACATAAGCATGTCTCTGCTTTGAAAAGTACCTAATTATCATAAGACATTTATATTACTGTAGTTAATTATTTTTTTTCAAACATAAAGATTTAAAAAAACAATGAAATGATCCCTAACCAAAATTAAAGGAAGAATAAAACTCAAGTAACTTCGAGTTGATAATTGATCATACCAAAACCTGAACAACTAACAAACTTCATCTACTTGTGAATACCACGACAAGGCTTGAATATAACAGATAGTCTCTAATCTTTAACTAAGTTCCCTCTTGACTCTCATTAAATGCAAACAATCTCAACATAATTTAAGAGCACTTACTGGGGCACCTAGATTTAAAGTGAAACATAATCTTTATCATTATGGATGGAATTTAGAGCAATTAAATTTTCATTTGAAGGGTTGAATGTAAAATTAAGCCATAACTTTTTCCAGACAACTAAGATTTTAACAACTAACAGTGATCTAACACCTTATAATCAATATAACCCTGAGACCAAGCAGATGAAACTATTGCTATGTACATAAAAGCAAACTTACATTTAAAAAAAGTGAGTCATGTTTGACAACTTACATAATAAAGTATGCACCACAATTACAGTTTAAAACTTAATAGGGCAAAGTATTGAATAATTAAAATTTAAAAAGTAAGCAAATTTTTTACTCCATATCTAAAAGGTATTTATTAAGTGATAACACCACAGTGAAGCCTGTCTTGCTATATGGAGCACAAACATGGCAAACAACAGCAGCCGTTTCGAAAAAGCTCCAAACATTTATAAACACATGTCTCCGAACAATTTTCCGAATCCGCTGACCCAACGTCATCACCAACGAGGACCTCTGGCAATGCACACAAGAGCCAGTGGAAGAGCTAATATGACAGTGCAGATGGAGATGGATTGACCACACCCTCAGAAAGCCTATATCCAGCATTGTGAGACAAGCCCTCACTTGGAACTCCCAAAGCAGAGAAAAAGAGGTCGACCCAAAACGATCAGGAGAAGGGAACTGGAGGCAGACACCAAAAAGAGTGGGCACAGCTGGGGACAGTTGTGAGAGATTGGCTCAGGACCAGGATGCCTGGAGAGCCTTTGTGGCCTATGCCCCAGATGGGACAACAGGGGATAATGAGGAACAACATATGGACAGATGTAACAGTAATTAAAATAATTTGGAGTGGAATAAATAATACCAAGTAATCTGGTGTAATTAATATCTTTAAAACATTGCTTAGCTGTGGAATGGAAATGTATCTCTCATCAATTAGAAAAATAACAAAATGGCTTAAACTTATTGCAGCATAAAAGAAAAAATGAAGAACATCTGCTAGGAGAAGCTGATCGCAATAAAGGTATAAGAGGCAAACCGTTAGAGAAAAATATTTTAAGTTTGATACACACACAACTTGTACCAGGTAAACGTTGCTTAAATTGTCCTGACGGTTAAAGATGAGCCAAAACAGATACTGTATTTAATAGCTATAATAAAGACAACATATTTGAAGTTATCAGGAAAAAAAACGGAGGAGGGGAGAAGATACTAATATGAATAATCTGCCTTGTAGCTGAGTTTTTCTCAGCAAACATTAAAATTCAACATAATCCATTAAGCAAGAAAAGAGAAAAGTTTTATTTCCTGCCTTCATATATGTTTAAAAAATTTTTTTTTACAATGCAATTGAGCTATTGAAAATAGTGTAAACCTCTTAATCTTAAGCCTTAACCAATGAAATTTAGGCTTAATTAAACCCCAAATAACATTTTATAAAAAAAAGACAACAAACTCTATGTTCCCTCTAAGGTTAGTTCGTTGGTGTGCAAAGTAAAAAAAAAGTGTGTGCCAAGTTGCACAGCAACCATTTTTGTAAAATATTTTTACAAAATTTGCTGCGTGGTAATTCTAAACTGCTGTGCGTTGTCTGCAGATATTGCGTGGCCGCGCAGCTTAAAGGGAACATTGGTGGTACCCTTGATAATAGTATTAAATTTCATAATACATAACTTCTAAATTAATGTATGCACAAGTTGTTAAAAGGTGGAAATAATAGTACGTATATAAGATTCTCACTAAACACCATTCCAGTGATTAATTCCGTAAGATGAATGCTTATCAGCATATCCCAACCAGCAGCAGTTTAGAATTACAGCACAGCAAATTTTGATAAAGATAATATAATAGTTGTGTGTGGGATGTAAAATTTTCCATACAAAAAATGAATGCTAGGCAACTCTGTGCACCACTTAGTTATTTTGCACACAGGCCAAAGAACCTTAGCGGGAACATTGATCCCAACCCTTTAAACTAATTTGAAATTGAGTAACATTTATGTCGTTATGCCTACTAGTTAACACTTGCAATGCCAGTCATAAAATGTACTGTATTTTTGGGAGCTTTTTTTTCAACTGCTCAGAGATACTTTTGGGATCAAAGAACAATAAACAAGGAGGGAAGGATATGAAATCTAACAACTGCAAAGGGTTCATAAATTTTTAATAAAAAAATTACGCTGAACCCGCCTTTTTAAATATCAGAGACTCTATTCCCTATTTAATGGTATAGGATATTTATAAAGATTCCATAAAACTTAAATCATAGAAAACAACAACAGGAGTACCAGTACATTCTGCACAGTATTTTAATTAATGTAAGGGACAAACTTCTTTGGTTATGACTATTAATGACTATGCTACACTTTATATTGGAAATAACACATATTCTTTGATTGAACTTTGGTGGTGGGAGTACACTATTTGATTTTCAGTATTTTTATGGCGCTTTATATATTTTTCCTGGCTTGTCATCTCCATTATACTATTTTTTTAAAAATAAAAATTGTCAAAAGGATCTATTCACTTTGACATATATATCCCTTCTGACTAGGCCTGTAAGATTACATGGTATAAAATTCCGCCCGGGTACCCGTGAAAATGTGGCTTCAATGTCTATATTAACCAAACTTCGGCTCACATGCGGCTTTTTTGTGGGTTTAATTTGCGCTCGCAAAACAATTTATCAAATGAAAATGTTTGTTTCAAATATATGCTGTGAAATACATATACGGAGAAATATCTGTGGCTACTGTGTGAAATGAGGTGCACGGAAGGTGGCTAGGTAGCATTGTATAGTGGTAATGACGGGAAAAGTTATGCAATGTTTTGAACGGGTAACCCGGGTACCCGTTCGAAATTTGGACGGGTACCCGTTCGAAATTTGGACGGGTACCCGGGCAGCATTTTTCAACATTATTGACAGCTCTACTTCTGACATGAACTTTTACAGTGGCCAACATCAACCAAAGCATATATTCCTTTTTGCTTCATTCATACCCTTACCCACAATTTCAAGGAGAGTGGGGATGGGTGAGGTTTTAAGCCAGCCAGCTGTGAAGGTGCTGCACCACTGCATCAGTCATACAAAACTGCCCTGTTCCAACAACAATTCCCCACAATACAAGTGGCACAAGGCATCAGTAATACCCCCCTCGCCCAAAAACCTAGTCAAATAGCTACCTCAGACTCTTATAATAAATGTTTTGCCAGGGTAACACCACCACATATTATAGACTGAAAAGAACCTGGCACGGGGCAAATAAAAATAAGAGGTTCATAAAAGTCATTCATTCCCCCTACATGGTATGTTGATACTTCTCAACAGGAAAGGATTGGGTTATCAAATTTAGAGTTAATTCCAAACTGAATGACCATGTTTCAGAGAGAAGAATGTTTCCAGCCTCACTAGGATGGGCTTTTTCCTCGTAAAAATGTGACCGCAATATTCACAGGGAAAATTCACACAGGTGTTACAAATACTTGAAGATAATTTCTTTAACTAGGATTTATTCAAACCAGTATTCTAGTAGGCGAACATGTTAGGTCTACAGCGGACTTTGGACATCCCGCTGGCCAAATACCGCCAACATTTACATTTTAACTGGCCTGAGGTCTCATCTTAAATAACTGACTTGTGTAAATGTTTTCGGTAACCACATTATATTTATTAAAAAAAGCAATTTTTTTTTAAATGTTATGAGTAATATATAAGATGAAACGATAATGATTGCTAAAATCCATGACATTCTTAATGTCTACCAATGTGAGCATTCATTACATAAAAAAGATCAAGTTATGTGCTGTTTTGTGTACAAAATTCGATGATGTCAGATGGCAAAAATCAATGTCTTAATATTATTTAATTTTGCCCACTCGGAAAAGTGTCATCAGTATCCTTAATATGTTCAAAAATTCTTGTCATCAAAATTGTTTATCCAATATATTTTTGGCTCTTATTATATTTCAAACAATTTTAGTATAAAACAAACATCTTCATACCATAACTTGGTCATAATGCATTTTAATTTCAAATGTAAGAAATTTGATAGAAGAGTTCCCTCCCCACCCAAGGAAAAAAAGTCTTCAAACAATAACAAACAGAAAACATACGTTTGAAAAACTTACACCCAGTCACAATGTATGTCATATTTGTTTGTTATCATGATCTGGCCAGTGCATATTTTTACATTATGGAATATGACCAGCTTTTCAAAAAGTTTGGACACCCCTGATCTACAAGTGTAGCCACCACCATCCCCCCTCTATAACCAAAAATAAACAACAAATTTTGATAAAACTCATAATAGATCTCTGCAAAATCCAAGGAGGGATGGGACATTCAGTCATAGGGTGCATCAGGGTAAAATGTTAGCAATGAGGCTAAAGGAAAAATAATGTAAAAAAAATCTTTTTTTTTAAAAAGGTCACGCTTTTATTTACACATAGAAAGTGCACTAAAAAGAAGAAAATAAAAATTTTTCTATGAAAACAGGTGAAATCGGTGAACCTATCTACTGCACATAAAAGCATGGGGCGCCCATCACAAATCATTTCTCATTGCAACTATTCTCTTACATATAGATAAATATTTCTAATTAATGTGATAGCATTTATATGATCAAAGTTGTGAAACTTTTACTGTTTATTAATATTCATACAAATTTGTTTTTATGTTTCGCAGCCTTGTACACGATAGAGAGTTGTGATGAGCGCCCCACGCTTTTATGTGCAGTAGATAGGTTCACCGATTTCACCTGTTTTCATAGAAAATTTTTATTTTCTTCTTTTTAGTGCACTTTCTATGTGTAAATAAAAGCGTGTCCTTTTTAAAAAAAGATTTTTTTACATTATTTTCTTTTCTACTTTTTAGTATCAACATTTTTTAAAAATTGATTTTTCGACCTTAATTTAATTAGTTAAACTTCATTGTCAATAACTTAAATGTGATTGTGGTAAAAAGAAAGATTATTCATTACAAATTTATAATTTTAAAAAAACCACATTTTCCCTAACTGAAAATTGAACCCTCGTACCCCATGTCGGCAATCCATCACGCTTATATTTCGGCCAGCAAGACTTGATGTGATAGTACTTTTTAAAGATATAATAAAAACTCTTTACCACCCACATCTGACGTGAACACATTGAGATTAATTGTATCCCTCTAGGGCGAATTGAGGCATGGTTCATTGACGCGAGTGATAATATTTTATATAGACAAAAACTAAACACTTAAAGTGCATTAATTTAATAATGGTACATTCGATCGATCTGAAATTTTGATACAATGCATTGTCATCCACGATCTATGTGTGGTAAAATTTTTAGATCTCTAGGACCATCAGAAGTGGTTTAATTTTACGTTAAAGGATTTGAAGGAAGGATGGATACAACATACAAACAGTGTGACTTAAATAAAAGCGTGTAAAAAAAGTAAACACTGTTGGTCAGGAGAATGTGACCTTATTTATCCCTTGAGGAGTCAAAAGGTGTCTCGCTGCATCAGCATCACCCACAACCCCAACCGTCAGAAAAGGAATACATTTATCAAGGCCAGTAGTTTGAGACTGCATATTTAATTTTTTTTTCTTTTCAAGAAGTAATTTTAACAGTTGTACATTGATAATTTTTTATCAATATGTGAACCTGTGAATAAGCTCTTGATCACATAGTCTGGCTGAAATCCACCCCACATTAAAAGCCTGTTCCCAGCACTACATGCTTGGAACAATTTAATTAACAAATTATTGATAAAAGAAGTCTTTTTTTCAGAACACTTGGTCACATCTTTTTATAAAAAAATGTAAGCTAACGGAATGAATAAGATAGGCTCTTAGACAAATAAGGAATTAGATAATTTATTTTTTAAAGATTACCTTCGTTATCAGGCTGATTATTTCTGGGACTTTGTCTTTTCAGCTGCCTGCGATGCCTACTTCTGTAAGTTGGTCTTGAATTGTTGGCTGCAGGAGATTTTTTCCAGAAGTAATAGAACTCAACAAGCTCACTCTGAAATTAATAAATATTTAAAATTTAAGTTTCACAAAGATAGATCATTGTTGAGATTCTAAATAAATTATTTAACATTCACTTAGAAACAAATAATAAAATTTGCAAAAAACATGTGAATAATTAATATTTAAAGCCACATGTATGGTGTTTTGGTGAATGTTAAAAAATTGACTGTGAAATATGATACAAGGAAACAGAATTTTTATTTGTGTACATAAAATTTTGCTATATAATCAATATAGAAAATAAAAGCCAAAAAAACCGCAAGGGCTATTTTAAATGAAAACAGATTCAAAAAAGAAATGTACAAATATGCTACAACATATTTAAAAATGACAGGAGTTCAGGTAAACAAAATAATTAATTTGCATACATTTATAAGTGTATAATTAAATTATCTATTGTTTATTTTTAACATGTGAAGTACAAGAGAATTATTTTTTTGGTGAGAAGCTATGCAAGATAGTAAACTGCAAGGTAATTATTTATTCTGGATAAAATGAAGATTGCTACTAAGAAATTCAATGGGCATATATCTTTACTTTTAATTTCTTATCTTCTATGAAATACTTAAGATTTCAGGCAACTTAAGACCAACTAGATTAAGTTTTGTTTATCCACAGAATACATATATCCTCGCCATTATATTATGCTGTGTAGCAGCTCTAATCAAAAGGGATAAGCTAAGCCTCAGTAAAAGTATTGTGGTGGTACAACATAGTTGGCCTCTGAGAGCTCAAAAATCTTTACTTAAACTCCTCTCCCCATACATCCAGAATGAACAACTGACAATAAAGGCAAGCCATTGGGTGAAAGCTCTGTGGTGACAGATAAGCTCTACAACCTTTGAATGTCTAAGTGTTGTGGGCTACCTGTCAATCACAGCTCCTAACTGGTGTCTAGCTACAGGTAGAGCCAGGTAGGAATGCTCATTGACATATTTATTCCCCTGTACATAGGTGGGATCAGAAGTACTGATGGGGGTGCATGCATGAAGAATTAAGACAAACACCTGGAGATGGTGAGGTAGGGTATGTTGAACATATTTAGGTGATGGAGACATGGAATTTACTTTCATTGTGCAGCTTGACCAGCTTTTATGATTGAAAACAGTAAGATTTTGCATCAAAAGCTTATCAGATACCATTATTTATGGTTTGGTTGTAGCTCTAGTTAATAAATGTTAATGTATGTGTTTTCAAATAGGTGGTGGGGGGTAGTCAATTTATTTCTATCTTCTGATAAGATTCAACACAACCAACTTTTAAACTGAAGTGTCAATAACAAAAAAAAACAACTGAAGTCAAATTTTCTATGATCCACTTGGTCATTGGAATTTTAAGTACCAGTTGACACTCATGAAATGTTCTAATGATGTGCATGCATCTCCTTTTATATGCATACAAAATAAATAGAAAATAACATATTGAAAAGTTAATCAAAAGACGGAGTAATATAGTAGATTTATGATTTAAATGTAACGTTTGTTGTTATAAAAATTTAAATAAGAGCCTATTCCGCACATTACATTTTAAAAAGGTAGTGTATTCTTGATCCCTCAATATATTACCATTCCTTTTACAGCCACTTAGACCCTGAAGTATAATTTTATATCAAAACCTCAAATTGTAAGCACTTCTTTTCTTTATAATCATTGTGATGCGATCATTAATTTCAAGCTAAAGCATGGGGTGTTGTAAAGGTTCTTGAATACAATTAAAATATAATGTGAGAGCCCCTTGATTTCATTTTAATTCTTTAAAAATTTCACTTTTCCCAAGTAAACAGAAAATATTTTTCTTTCCCTCTCTCTTTTTTTTCTTCTCTTTATGAACAAAAGCATGTGATTTTTAATTTAAAAAAAAATATTTTCTTCCCATTTTAGCAATACTTCAAGCTATTTTAAATTTTAAAAAGAAATAATGTTGTTTTTTTTTAAAAAAGGTGACATAATCAAAATGTATTTACATTATTTTTATGTTTTTATCTAAAGATTTTAAAATTAAGGGAATACACTTTGAGCTTAATATATAAAATACAGTGGAACCCATTTATCTCAACATTGGTTAACTCCTCAATCCTTTCAGTCAACATTTTTGAAGGGAACAGAAAAAAATCACTTTGTCTTAGCAATTCTCATCAGTTATGTAGATTCTGTTATGTCACTGAAACCTAACAACTTGAATACCAAAACTGCCATATCTTCCCCTAAAAATCAATTATCTCCACCCCAACTGAAAATCAGCCGTTAAAAAATACTATTAGATTAATAAAATTGTAATATTTTTGCACATGTTCAGGGCAGTGGTCCTTCTCAAGTTCATTGGTCTGTGTGCAAAGTTGCACAGCATCAATTTTTAGTACAATAGTTTACAAAATTTGATATGCTGTAATTCTAAACTGCTGTGTAGTCACGGTCAGATGTCTGCGTGGCTGCGCAGCTTTAAGGGAACATATAAATGTGTCTAAACTCTGCATAGTTGATATTAAAAAATGCCATAATGAGCTGTGTGCAGAATTGTTATCAGCAACAATTCCATCTCATTATGATTTTACTGATACAATGGAACCCGGTTAAGTCGACGGCCTCGGGGAATGAAAAATGGCGACGAGATAACTGATCATCGAGTTAAACGAAAACCAATATGGCGGCAAAATATTTAAATGCACTTGAAATTTCTTTATATACATGATGTGCGTTAATTAGTGATGGGACGATTAATCGGAATTGTATTGGAATATCGGGACCCTAATATTTCTTCACTCTTTCCTAAGGTTTTTAACGTTTAATGCCCCAAAGCGCGGTAATGCGCGCCTTGTCTCTAATGCCAAAGCGCGGTAATGCGCGCCTAGATAGCACTCTCTTTAGTAATGAAATTATAGAAAGCAGAAATTCTTCATTTAGCGAGAGAAGCTTCATTTGACTTCCAGCAAAGGCGGCCGTTGACCTCGCGAGTGTTATCCCTCGATTCGCGAAGTTATTTGGTAGTTTTTGTGTGTTTTTTTTTGAAAATGTGATTTCGCTATACGCTATTGTAAAAATAATAGTATTAAACTGCAGGTAAAAATAGTATTAAGATCAAGGCGGTCGCTTTGATACGTAAAATAACCATTCTTATCCTAAAGGATGAAGTCAGTATGTTAGATTAACACCGGTTTAAGCAGTATTGACTCGTTTTAACTCGATCATCGGTTATCCCAACGCCATTTTTCATACCCCAAGGCCGTCGACTTAAGCGGTTTCGACTGTAGATTACTGTAGAACCCCCCCCCCAATTAAGTCCCTGCCACTATGTCACTTTGAACATAGACTAAGGGTGTCAGACTCAATAGCCCTGCGGCCAAAACTTAACACTCTTCAGTCAAAATCATTGCCCTTTTATTTTTCATTATTCTATTTTGAACTATTTTTGTCAACTTGTCGTTTTGTCTGGTTAACGTTTCTGACGAATTGACAGTGAGAATTTTCCCTTTCTTAAAACTGGATATTTTCGTTTCTTTTCTTAGCTATTGGACTAAAATTACTTTTAATGTAATCTATAATGATTTCCCTTGAATAAAGTCTGAATTTCTTTGAACGTATTTTCACCGCATAGAAGCGTTCGAAGGGCTTGTTTTCATTTTGGTTTGGACGTTTGTTTACAAACATGGATTGGATATTCAACCAGCTCATCTGGTTATCTATCTAATAATATTATAAATACTATGATGATGAACAAGAAAGAGGTATTGTTTTTTATGATGATTCCGTAATTTTAAATTATTTTGTTTTTTTATAATTTGAAGCTATTTCTGTTTGCTGTAAATATGAATTTTAAAAAAAATGTAACATTTTGGATAAAAAAATTTAATGTGATTTTGAATGAGGTTTTGTAAATAAAAAAGTGTTTTTTTTAACACTAAAAATATTTTATAAAAACAAAGTCACAAGTCTGTACTTTCTAAAAACATCATTCTTTTCTCTTTAATTTAATACCAAATATAACATATCTGTTAAATAATAAAAAAGTTATTAACATTTTAAGATAGCATGGTAGCCCGCGACAAATTTCTAGAATGGATAATTCCGTCCGAATGAGGAAAATAATTCAGGAGAAAAAGAGTTAATAGCAATCGTATGTATAAGCATTGTATCTCTTCTTACTTTTTATTAACATTAAAGACACTCCTTCTTTGCAGAAGATTATTGTGTTCTACATTATTATAAGAATGCACAGACCAAGGCTATGTGTGGCACAATGCCCAAACTAGTGTCAAGTACTCATTCGGAGCTGGGTGGACTTAGGAACACCTTTACCCACAGAAACAAACCCCCGCCTTAACTCTTAACCGAGACTTATACCCATGAACCTGGGTGTCACATCTGATTAACATAATTTTGTGACGTAAGGTCACGTGTACGAGAGACGCGGGAAGAAAGGAGCATTTCTATTGGTTGAAAGTGTTGGGCGAACAGTTGTGTGTAGACTTCCGTCAAGGAAGGTTGTGTAATGAATGATTCAAGATTTCCACGTTATATTACCTCAAATTATATCTGTGTGTACATATATATATATATATATTAAAGTTGTTTTGGATAAACGAATTCTTCAGTGAATTATTGTACACAAGATTAATTACTGTGAGAACGCCTACATAAAAGAGAAATTAAAGTTATCGTTACACTGGGTACACCAGCCGTTCATGCATGTTCCACCACCATTCCCCCAGGAAGCCTTTTCTACACAGAAGATTACACTTATCCATGGTAGCAGTCGAGACTTGCACTTTTGTTAGAGTTTTGAATAGGCTTGATCATTTCTGTGACCCCAACGCGTCATAGGCCATTCGGTCATATCTATTTTTAGGCTCTTCGTTGTCAGTAAGGTCAAACTTTCTCAAACATGGCTAGCAACAGTGTGTTTAATAGTGTTATAGTGCTATCTGAAAACGATGTTCCAGGTGCTAATTTGGACAAAAAAAATATTTCTTCTCACTCAGTTTTGCAGCCGAAAAAAGTTATTAAAATGTCGAAGACTTAAAACTTTAATAAATAAGCCGTAACATAGTATTTTAAATTATTTAAAGATGAGTGTAAGCGTTCATATTCGTAACTACGGTAAACACTAGTCCTAGCGTAGTCAATTATTAACATATATGTATTTTAATATTGTTTTCCTTGGCCCTTGCCTTATAAAAATATATGCCTTTAGTAATAAACTTACACTAAGATTATGACTTTAATTATAATTACATCATAGTATGAAAGAATAAACGTCATGGACGAACGAGCAACTAGTGAAAGTGTAAGCGGTCGTTCCGGCCGTCGCCACTAGTACTAGTGCTAACAAACGTATATTTAATATAAATTGTTTTCGTTGGTTCATATAAATTATAGATGCCTTAGTATTTATTAGTAATAAAATTACACTAAGATTATGACTTTAATTATAATTACATCATAGCATGAAAGAATAAACTTCATGGACGAACGAGCAACTAGAACTAGTTACTACTAACTTATTACTAGATAATAGAGTTAGAGCCTCAGCAGATGCAGAGTCACTAATTATAATTCATTTACATAATTCATGCTCCCAAGGACGTTCCATTTCGCATAATATAATATTACATAATATAACTATAACCATCTATTGATATTTAAATAAATAAGCATAGGCCTAAGAGTTTATTTAAGATGAGTGAAAGTGTAAGCGGTCGTTCCGGCCGTCGCCACTAGTACTAGTCACTAGTGCTAACAAACTTATATTTAATATAAATTGTTTTCGTTGGTTCATATAAATTATATATGCCTTAGTATTTATTAGTAATAAACTTACACTAAGATTATGATTTTAATTATAATTACATCATACGTTTTAGAAGTAAATAGTATTTGAATGTATAAAATTCTCGGACGAATGAGCGAATGAACTAAAAATAAAAAAAGTATAGTCTGTATATTTACATATTAATATTAAATTCACTCTCGCAAGGAAGCTCTATTTCGCATTATTATAATATATCAAATAATATGACCTTATATTTTTCTTTAAAATTCTATAAAATCAAGCTTTTGAACAAGTTTTAGATAATTTCAATGAGCGCATTCTCTCTAATAGTTATGAATAAATATTCACTACTTGACCTTACGGCACCTCAGGCGGTGACCTAGTTATAGATCGAGTCTATTATTAGACTTCCGGTAAATTATGACCAAGCCTATTGCTAATGAAGTTTGTTGGTTGTCCTGGATTGTTTTTTTTCTTTAAAGCCTTAAGTTTTGTTGAATTTGTCAATTCCTACTTCATAAACATAAACATGTGGAATGTTGATACTATTATAATTCTTTTATTTAGCCTTATATTTATTTTTACTATTATTCTTACTTCTATTTCTATGCTTAAGTCCTTTGCATCTTTAGTTCGTAATAGGCCAAAAAGTTTTCCTAATGAAATCAACACTTATTGTTTCTTTTTCTTTCATTTTCTTGACACTATACTATACAGTATACAGAATATACGACTATACTATAATAATACTATACAGTAGTATTATACAGTACTCCAGTACAGCATGCTATGGCTATAGTCTATAGTCCTAAGCCTAAATATAGTTTTGACTAAGTACTAAGTAAGTCCGGTCTAGTTAAGATAATGATAATGTATATATTATATAGTCTAAGTCTATATACTATAATAACTATAAATTAAAACTATTAAATACTGTCACAATCACAAAGGGCAACGGCAAAGGGATATTGATATAATATATATTTATTATATATAATATAATAATATATAATTATAGGCCAGCGGACAACCGATTTGATTAAACTAAAAGGTCGGATCGATATTTATAAGAATAAGATTAGATAGCCATTGCCATTTCATTTAATTAGAATTGATTCTTAAATATCAAAACTACCCAGATAAAAGCTTAGTGGGTTTAAATTATCCCAACAAATCATGTACCTTTCTTTGCTACTATCGGGTACTAGTAAGCTCCTTGTGTGTAGTTGCTTACATTACACGGCCAACGGCAACCTTCTTCGTTGTTTTATCACTCCACTTTCCGGCGACGAAATAATCGTAAATTTTAAGTTAAAAACATTCTTAAAAAACTCTAAAGTAATCCGAAATGTATAGAGAATCACAAACTGCACAACAAACTATGTTTTAGTCCATTTAGGGACTTTAAATTTTGCGATTCAACCCAAGCAAATTGTAGGCAAGCAGTTCGAACAACAACATAACATGGTCCGTGTTTCGCTATCGTCTGGCGGGCGAACAATTCAAGATGGCGGCGACCTGACATAGCAGCCGAACAACGATCTATACAGCCCAGCGCACTGTGAGGCATGGCTTGGTGTCTGTCGGTGTAGTATTGTGTCGGGGGCCCTGCGGACCCGAAAAGGAGAATACTATAGGGCTTAACTCCATTGAAAACCCATTTCTCCTAGCGTTTATTTAGGAAAAAGGGAGGGGGTAGCACAGACAGACAAGCCGCCGTCTTTCGTGTGTAAGGGTTGTAAGAGAAGGTCTGGTATTAAACTCTGTTCAACCCTATACCTCCACGACCATAGGGACGCCCACAGGCAATTTTAAGGGACCCTGACAAGCGTTGGGATAGTTTTTGGATTAAAATTACAGACGTTTGTTACCACGTTTCTTCCATACTTAATGTTCTTTGGACATCGGGCTTCAGAAAACGCATTTATTTTAAAGAATGCGAGTGTGCGAGATCTTTTTACACAACATAGCTTTAGATCTTAGTAAAATGAAAAGAAACTGAGAAAAAACAACTGCATTTATTTTACCACCTAGTAACTTCCAGTCGCTCAAATTCAAATACAAATTGCCAACCCAACGCGAGACTTGCAGGGGCCCGCGTTTTGATTTCCGAGTCAAGCTGCTCTTTCTGCCCCACTGTGCGGGCCTATCTGCTTTGTTGTCACTGTAGCAAGCTGTGATCGGGTAGGTAGGTGGCACAGAGAAGTCGCCTGAAGAAGGGGAAACGCCAACAGGACACACACGGAGAGGTTACAAGTAGTCTTAGAATTGTATACACGTGCAGACGACTTTCTCCGTACTAACGTCAAGTAGAAGCGGTTACTGCCCTAATAAGAAATTGTCATTAAATCATACGCAAAATGACTATGTTTAAGTATACATTAATTAATATTAAAAACATACGGTAGATTGCAATGGATCTATCTAGAACAGTGCTTCTCAAAGTGGTGGTCCGCGGACCGGTGCCGGGCCGTGGGCCATCCGCTGCCGGTCCGCAGATGTTCTCAAAAAAAGGACAGAAAAAATTGTCAGTGCAGGGAAAATAGTGCACCGGTCCCTGGAGCAATAGAAAAAATTCCCGCCGGTCCGCCATACTAAAAAGTTTGAGAAGCACTGATCTAGAACATTAAGCTACATTTCTAAGACAAGCTTAGTGTCATCTAACTTCAAGATTGGTATGGTTTACTATGATGGACGATCTTCACCTTGTGCTACTCGTTTAGGCTGTTCACCAAATTGTAGGTTAAATGCCCTGCTATTATGAGACTGTACAATGTGCAATTGATGAAGCTCCAAGGAACGTAAATATGTCCACGAATGTGTAGGCTACTCAGTGGTCCCCATCCTTTTTATAGCCGCGGACCGGTTACCCCTTTGAAAATTTTACCCCGCCCACTGAGTTGGGAGGGTGGACGTTGATTGTTTATATTTTGTATTGTTTTGATTTAATAATTTTAATTTAATTGTATTTACATGCCTTTAAAATAACATGCAGTTTCGCAATAAAATGAATATAAATTGATTTAACATTTTAACTCACTAGAACGCTAAGTCAATGAGAAACCTGAGCTCGTTCTGCAACTAGACGTTTTCAACTGGTGGAAATAGGAGACAATGACACCCGAAATGTTTTGCTTATTTTCAGTTTATTTCTTTGTGTTGTTTTGTTTGTTGTCCGTGCAGTAAGCCTGTCTTCAAATCAAACAGAATAAGATGTCGGAAATGGAAATGGCGATTTAATTGATATGGTGGCAATCTCAGGATATTCTGCCATGACTTTAATTCAGAACAGCAAGAAAGTTGTCTAGAGCGTAGTTTTAAGACTGCAGTTATTTGCCATCTCCAGTGGTCTCATGGTCTTCTTGCACAGACATACTAGATTTGCCAGGTGTGTTAACTAATGGCTCGTGGAACCTTACCAGTTCGTTGGTCTTTAGAGGCTGGTAAGTAGCGCTCAAACTTTAAAAAAAGCAAAAACAGGTAATAGTGCACCAACTGGGAGAATGAATGCTTAGGCTTAGCCATGCCTAAAATCCAAGCTAATGTTTTAATCAAATCCAAAATGTCTCAGATCACGCGCTGTCTCCACAACTCCAGTTTGGCTTTCTACGCAGGTACTTTTTCTGCCAATTTGAATAAAAACAGTTCTAATTTTCCCCTGAAGGAACAGATTGTAGTTCATTGATCAGGCTGAATCGAAGGTAAGCCAGTTTTGAACCCATATATTAGCACTGAAATGTGCTGCCCTCGTTGACTTCTTTTCTAATAGATTTCTGCAATGGCTCTCTTTATTCTAACACCCTGGTAAGCGATTTTCCCCAGGATAACCCTCTTATTTCTATACACAAGAAAAGACATCTGTACTCTGCTGCCATTTCCTCACAAAACAGTTCAAACAGGCTTGAGTTAAAGCCATCTGCTTTAATTGGAAAATAAGTTTAATGACATCAAGTATATTTAACTTAAACTTATTTAAATTCTGATGGCATTTCAGCCAGCATTTCCCTGCGAAAGATACTATATCTTTTAAATAACAGACTCTCCTAAAATTTCACAGCAAATATCATCAGTGGAGGGCAAGATTAAGTCTTCCTAGATAGTGAATGGCTTTTTTGGACTTAGCAATACGGTTAGCCACCAAATATGTTGCTCATGTACTGTCCTTAGTGATTCAGTTTTTATTTTATAAAAAATATCAAAATACTCCCAAGGATGTGTTTTTTGAGAAGTCGTAAAATTCAGATAAAAATACACCTAAATAAAAATTAAGAAAATATTTTAATTTTCTTGGCGGCCTGGTACCATTTGCTATACATACCGGTACCGGTCCGCGGCCCATGGGTTGGGGAACACTGGGCTAGATAGACCATCCGCCCTCTTTGATGTCAGAGATCCCAGAACCACAAACTTTGTGATGAACTTGTTGCACCGTCATAAATCTGTATTCCCTGTCAGGATGGGACTGAAAATCGATAAGATCGACCTGACAACGGGAGTTAAACAATACTCCACCACCACAACCTTTTTGATTCCGTTTTGTTACTTCGGGCACGACTCGTGGTGGAGCTCAGTACTTGCATAAAAGTTCTTTCAACATTCTGTTCTGTCCTCCGTGTCTAACGGCCCAATATGGTGAATCACGTTAAATAATTCACAATCCGTGACACAGATCGGAACAGCACTGACATCTTCTTTAGAAATAGATCAACTTATTTTTGTTCTCTAATGCCATTTAATCACAGCGTTTCAGCAGCCGACAGTTTTGTGGTTCCTCCCGAGAGGTCGCCTGAGACTTTTTTCACATTATCCACTAATTTTAGATAACTGATTTCTGTTAGATTAACACCGGTTTTAGCAGTATTGACTCGTATTTGACTAAGTTCATCGTACAACGGCCGTTGTATGTAAACATGCCAGGGTTCCTGCTCGGAAACTACACTCTGATCTTTTAGGGCCAAGCGTCTTTAGGCGGAAAAAAATAATATTGTAGGTTGCTATCACCACGTTACGGCAGAGCAACGAATCAAATTATTAACTTAGCCGTCTCTCTCGTAGGCATTGAATAGGATGCTTAGGTAATGTGGGATATAAAAACCATTTCAGACTTTGCTTACGAATTTCAGGCATTCTATATATTGCATGCCATATTACACATTTCTGTAACATATATACATGTATAACACATTGTTTTTACTGTTTTGTTCGCGAGCGAAGGCTACTTTTCGCTCTTTCTAGGGAGTTCACTAGTCGTCACGTTGTCCCTTACATTCATTGTTTATATTTTAAAAAATGAATAAGGAATCAGTCTTTCGACTTGCTAACCTCCATGCTAATTTATAAAATTTAAAAAAATATAAAACGGAAAACAAACACGCCTCGTCCGTGTAGCTGAGAGTCGCTGAAAGATGATGACGGAAATTTCAACAGAATACAAGCCTTAACGCAACTGCTGGCTACCTCTTGTCCCCTGGGTAAAGTCTATTGATTTCACGTAGACGGGGGAAAACGTCCATAATATTCTCACTTATCTCAGACCACTTATTCTTCTTGGCTTGTAATGTTAGTTTGAACGTTGGAGGCTGGCTTGATTCGTGGGGCCGGGGTGCTTCCTCTGGCAGACGACTTACATTCAAGTGATGTGCCCGACAGCTAAGAAAATCGTAATGATCAGCTCTTGGTTTAGGACAAATGTGTCAAACTTAGGACATGTAACGTTCAGGTGCTCGTTTGTAGTGGATTATTTATCACACGGCTGTTATTGATAACGAAATAATGACATCTGTGTTTCCAAACACCTCACCTCCCTTACAAATCCCAATCAACCCCATGAGTTCCGTTAGAGGTGGGATGTGAAGCTCCGGTATTTCTAGCTGAACAAGGTTGCTAGACCCGCTCCTGAACACCTGGGCCATGTGGCCAAACACATCGCCATATAAGGCAAAAAATATTTTTTTTAATATATGCATGAGACACTTAATTATGAAAAAAGTACATTATCATACTTACACAAAAATTATCCGAAACTAATGTGGAATGTGGATGAAGAGCCCCTAACACATAGCTCGATATGGGAGTAACTAAATAGGCCCTTAAATTATCCCAACATTTGGATATTGTTTGGGGTTTTATCGTAAAACATGTTTGTCAATGTTTTCACTAGCAGTCTGGACTTTCCTAAACAGTTGATACTATGTTAGCTCCTAACGACCGACTTCTGTTATAGTTAATTATTACGTTCGTTAAGTAGTTTCCATAACACCAACACTAGCTGACGCGTCTGGCCAACGACCTCAGGCGAATTCAAGACGCACAGTTTTAAAAAAAATATTTTTAGGAAATGTGATATTATTATGATTATTGTTATTTTAATGGTGTGGGGGTGGGGCGATGCAAACATTCAGCCCCAGCCACTGAATTACACATTACGTGGTTGCATCAAAGTAACAGCAACATTACCACTACTGGTCCGCTATTCTAATGTTATGACAGAATGAATCTCTTAAACTTTCACAAGAGAAAGACAAATTAGGCGGCGGTTAAAATCGCTAGTAATTGCGCCATCCCGACCGACAGCGCGGCGAGGCAGTAGGGAAGAGGGCAGACACATCGATATCAGACGCTCAATATTGTAACGTGACGGACTCAAAGCTTAGTTTAGTCCCATTAAGCTGCTCATTTACTTGGCAATTTTCGGATGAATAATAAAAACTTGTTCAAGTGTAACTGAACGTGTATCTCCGACAAAATGAACTCAAGCTCATACAAATAATCAACAGAACTCGAACAGAAAACGGGAGTACCTTTGTTACAGGAGACTCTAATTCAAAGCTTCCAGCATACTCTCTCTTTCTATCGATGAATATGATGAGCACAAAAATAGAATAAAAACAACCAATCATTATCTACTTAAGTGTATATTTTTTGTATGGCATCAACGTAAGTGTGTACTGGGTAGACCCCAAGTGACCAAGAGTATCTGGGAACACCCCAAGTGACCAAGAGTATCTGGGTAGACCCCAAGTGACCAAGAGTATCTGGGTAGACCCCAAGTGAACAAGAGTATCTGGGAACACCGCAAGTGACCAAAGAGTATCTGGGTAGACCCCAAGTGACCAAAGAGTATCTGGGTAGACCCCAAGTGAACAAGAGTATCTGGGAACACCGCAAGTGAACAAGAGTATCTGGGAACACCGCAAGTGACCAAGAGTATCTGGGAACACCGCAAGTGACCAAGAGTATCTGGGTAGACCCCAAGTGACCAAAGAGTATCTGGGTAGACCCCAAGTGAACAAGAGTATCTGGGAACACCCGAAGTGACCAAAGAGTATCTGGGTATATCCCATGCAACGAACCCTAAATCGGATCCAGACGCATGTAGTGCTGTCTCATTTAAGACATGACAACGTTTTTAAGTATAACTTAACGCTTTCCTCCCTAACCCAGTTTCAAACTACAGCTAAACAGAAAACAAAAGCGTTAAAAGGGGGGCGGGTGTATCATGGAGACACAGGGAAGTAACACATCATTTCCCCGTGAGCAGTCGTGCGTGTAGCCGCAGCAGCCGGGGACTCATGGAGCGTGGCGCCCTCCAATCATTTTCTGCCCAGTTTGCTGCATACCGCGGTGAGGTGCGTCCAACAGGGGGGATGAAAAGAAATATCAGCTTCAACACCATGTTATATGCGGCCGTGTTTAGCCCGTCTGTCGCTCTGCGCGGTCCGTGTTCATCCTTATCTGTAGAGTCGGTGTTAAAGATTTCTGCACGTCTGTATGGTCGGTGTTCAACACAGCCGTATTGACGCTATATGACCTTTCCGCACGGTCAAAGTGAAAGTTCCCCACCAACGGCACAATAATTGATCAACCAGGCCGACATCAAAAGGATGAATCATCACAAGCAGTTAAGCTGCCTATCGTCCACGCCCACATCATAAATATCGATTAGAATAAATCATTCAACAGCTACATTATAATGCTGCTTTCACCATTTTTATAGTTTTCAACAACCTCCCAAACACTGGCAGTATTTTAGTTGTTACTTCCCTTTGATTACTAAAAAATTCGGCTGTTTATGTTACCCACGCCAGATTTCTTACTGATATAAAAATATATATAAAACACTTTTTAAAAACTAGTCTTATATTAGAAATGCACTAAAAAGTAGAAAATAAATTTAAAATTTACAGTCAGAAGAGGCCTTTAGTTACAAATTTATGAAAAATGTAAAAGTTTAAAATGAGACAGCAACGTTAAATCGTAGGTGAAATCGATTATCTCGTTGTTCTCAATGACTATAAGACTAGGGTGCTCAGTTTAAACTCAGTCTATAAATATCTATGCTAGCAAGCACCCTAGTCTTATAGTCATGGCGAACAACGAGATAATCGATTTCACCTACGATTTAACGTTCCTGTCTGATTTTAAACTTTTACATTTTTCATAAATTTGGAACTAAAGGTCTCTTCTGACTGTAAATTTCAAATTTATTTTCTACTTTTTAGTGCATTTCTAATATAAGACTAGTTTTTAAAAAGTGTTTTTTTTTAAAAATATTATTATTTTCTACTTTTTAGTCTACACATTTTACAGTAAGTGCAAAGCCAGCTTACCTTTGATCAATTTAGAAGTAGATATAAACCAAGAATGTCCTGGGATTAGTTCCGTTCTAAACGATTATAATATTTTGAGCGAACTGATCCCAATTATCCGACCTATCCCAATTATCCAACACTCACTGTAAATCCAAAATATTTCAACATTGGGTTATTCCAGTCACTGAGGCGGACTGCTGAGGTTTAACTCTAGCAGACGTAAATCGAAATAAATTGATGTAAAAACAAAGTTTTTGACTATAAATCCCTTATATATGAGACATAACTAAAAGTAGTGATTATGTTTAAACGCGACATTTACAGACTGAAACAGAATTATCTCCCCTGGTTTTAAAACCGGGCGCAGGGACGGTAGGGGGTGTGAACATCGACGGTCGGCGTCAACGCGTGAACTGGCACGTGAAAGAATTATAAACAAATAGTGTGTTCGGATGTCCGATTAAACTTAAAAAGCAAGTTAATATAAGACTAGTAAAAATAACATTAAGCTTCGTATAAGTCGAGTTCCACTAAATCATTTTTAAATAAATCAACAGATCTGTTGGAGACAAGCGAGTCTTTATTATCACAATTAATGTACTCGGCAGGCTTCAATAAATTACTGCTCTCCCCCACTCCTAACCACATAAAACCCAATAGTAATTTTTAAAACATAATAAAATAACATGAAAATGAAATCAATAGAATAAAAAATAAACAAATAAAAACCTATTCATAAAATAAATACAGAGATAGGTTAGTTTTAGCTGTGTTGAACAATATAACTAATTATACGTCTCCTAGCCCTTCCCTAAATGCACTACCCATAGTGTCCTGAATCACTATACGA
Organism: Ampullaceana balthica; assembly: GCA_944989445.1. Lineage (NCBI taxonomy): Eukaryota > Metazoa > Mollusca > Gastropoda > Lymnaeidae > Ampullaceana > Ampullaceana balthica. Next base: position 336,204 of record CALYLW010000169.1, read on the forward strand.
AATTCAGAGCGGGGAGGGGTGCATTCATATAGCAGTGCCAAAAGGTTTAAAGGGGTAGGGAAGTGGGGTAGGGGATTCTTGGTGTGTCTTCAGTAGTCTTTCAAGTGTGCGACACAGCTTTTAAACTTTTAAAAAGGGGTCTGTGATGCATAACGTCTGCTCGCTATCTGGCTTGTCTACCTGGCATAGTTCTGTCATTTTCAAGCAGGAGACCAAGATGCACAAACACCACGATTGTACCCGAGCGGCCTTTTTGAAATGTCGAGGGTAAGACGAGAGCTATCGACACAACGGTTAGCGTGAGGCGGGAAGCATTGCTTGCGTGGTGATCTACCGTTGAAAGCGGACCACAGCCCAGAGGTTCCAGCCATTGCGATCAGGTGAAATGTCAACGTAATCTTACAGGGCGCCCGGGTATAGAAACACCAGTGGGATTTCTCCAACTGATATGTGGGGACAGCAATGGATTAAGACAGGGGTAACAATTCAACAATAGAGCAGAAATGGATTAACGTATAAGTAACCGAGATAGTTAAGCAAGTCCGGCTAGAAATCCGATGGGTTTCACGTTCGTGACTCGTGAAGGCTGGGGCCTGTTCCTGTGTCCCAAGGGTGCCCCTGGGTCAACTCAGCTCCGATGGGTACTCGACATAAGTTGGGGGAAAAGTAAGGCGGCTGCGTCTTGTGCTAGACACACAATCCCCTCGTGTGCCGGGACTACAGAAACGTGTGAACGCTGCTTCACTTGCCCCAAGACACCTCCAAGGTATGAATAGTGGAACTAAAATAAACAAACAAAAACTGAGATGGCACCGTTAAATTGAAAAAAAAACAGGGCACAGAAATCCCAGTCACATTTCTCGGGGCCATTTTTTTTTCATTTGCAGATGGTGCAAGAAATGTACCAATAGAACAACCGCCACATGGGTACATGCAACAAAGGCCAAACTGAACAGACCAGTGGTGGAAACAGTGTCGCCAACATCAGAACCCAATAAGGATAGAACATTGCCCTACTACCCCTTACTTCAACAGACTAGAGCAATTCGGAGATTTGAACTCCCAGCACTGCAGACCGGTCAATCAAACAATGGTGCGAATGTTAATATCGAGCTAGACGCAGACGAGGAGGCCAGAGCGGCGCAATTGTCAGATTGCCCATCAAGCTTCAGGCTGCCAATGTACTAGCCAGTAAGAGAGTTATCTCAAGCCCAGAAGAATATGTATAATGTCAGTTCTTTACAATATGGATTGAAATGTCCATTCATTATTCGTACAACAGCGCAAGGTGTTCAGATAGCCATTTCACAGCTACGTGTTGTCTACATTGACGTCGGTTGATAACTCTTTAACTTAAGGCGTTGAATGAGAGGTTGAGAGACAACTTTCTATCAAGACTTATGTTTAAACTCAGAATAAGCTCAAATTATCTCAGTACTCATTCTTGACTAATGTAAGCTTATGTCCCTGTGTAGAGTCAGATCAGGGCAGTTCGGGGGTTGTATTTCTTAAGTCCTGGGGCTCCCATTGGCCAGGAAAGGGGTGGGATAAGATAAGAGGTGAACACAATTATTCCACAAAAAGAGAGCATCCAGAATTAGGACACAGAGGTTAGCCGAAAGGTCAGGCCGAAGTTTGGATACTCCCATGGCGACAGCACTAATAGGGGCCAGACGTCACTGTGCTGACAGTAGCGAAAGCCTCCAGAGATGAGAGCGAGACGAGTGGCTTAAAGGCCAATCACCAACAGGGGGCCCAAGCTCAGAATACCATCATTAAGCAAGGGCTACTGTGAAATAAACTGCTAAGTTAATCCAAGATCGGTCGATTCAATAATCTCTTCTTCTCTAGTCGACTTGCCGTTAATAGGTGCGGGATAATTGATATTGAGGGAAGGTTTTGTACATGTGTTGTCAGCAGAAGACCACGGACATTTCGTGTACAAGAAGTTGGTTTGTCAGCTTTTCACAGATCACAACCCCAGTGGGGGTTTTTGGGGGGTGAGGGGGGGGGCAAAACGTCTGCCAGTGGGCATGAGGCAGTTCCGTGGCTAAAGGCACAATCCCCGTGTACAAGATACCGACTTTCCAACCTGTCGGGTATGGAGCAGCCCCGTGTCCCTATCGATTTATCTCTGCCGGAACCGCCACCAACACGACGGGTGTGCATTGTTGCCGTAATGGCTTGGTGTTAGAAACAAACAAGGAGGGGGCGAGAATAGGGCCAGATAGCGGCAGTCAACAAAAATCGATGGAGTTAACTCCCCTTAATGAGTAAACTATGAGACGAGTCGATGGCTCTCACGCACACACGGGCATGGGACCAGCTCGGGGCTGTCTGTTGTGGTGGGGGAGGGGCGGGAACTGGTCGTGTGACATTAAACTTTGTCAAAAACTGGCAGCGCTGACACAGTTAATGTACCAATGGCGCAACAACACGGTTTTCTAGCAATATTGACAGCCAGTGACAAGAAATCTTATTAATTCTTAGAGCATTTCATTATTGAGAAACATTTAACTTGATAACATTTTAAAGCTAATTTCAGAGTTCCTATAACTATGTAAACATGTATACGTCATGGGCATTCTTGCAATGGGTTCCTTGGCTTGTGTTTAGATGGAAACAAAATCGAACAGAGAGAATACGTGAGACAAGCCAGAGATATGATCATAATTGTAAAAGTAAAAGCCTCAGAATACTACAACATTGAAGTTTTCAAATTGCAGCACGAGGAATAAGACATTCTTCATTATTATCATTAGAAACAATTAAAAAAAAACCGTAAAAAACCAAGTTTTTGACTATAAATCCTTTATGTACGAGAAGTAACTAAAAGAATGTTCATGATAATACACAGCGCAAGACCATCAAAAATTAACAAAATTGCAGTTGTGTCGTAAAACATGTTTAATATAATGCGCACCGATCAGGAATATGTTTATAAAAAGAGTTGTCAATAAAATACGCACCTTATTGCGCGACAAAAAGGTTATTCAATATAATACGCACCGCGACACTCTATCTCAAAAAATAGCATGATACATAGGAATAAATAATATAATCTAAAAAATCAATAATTTAATTACGGTACATTCGATCGATCTGAAATTTTGATACATTGTTTTTATTATCGGTACGAAACTGCCTGCAAAATTTCAGCTCGCTAGCTTATGGGCAAGTGGGTTAAAAATCGATCCAACATTTTGGCGACAATCAAGGGTGCAGACACCACGAGTTAATATAAAGGATATAAAAAAGAAAAACCCGTAAAAAACCAAGTTTTTGACTATAAATCCTTTACGTATGAGACGTAACTAAAAGAATGTTCATTATAACACGCAGCGCAAGACCATCCAAAAATACAAAATTGCAGTTGTGTCGTAAAACGTGTTTAATATAATGCGCACCGATCAGGAATAGGTTTATAAAAAGTGTTGTCAGTAAAATACGCACCTTATTGCGCGACAGGAAGGTTGTTCAATATAATACGCACCACGACACTCTATCTCAAAAAATAGCATGATACATAGGAATAAATAAAATAATCTAAAAAATCAATAATTTAATTACGGTACATGCGATCGATTTGAAATTTTGATACATTGTTTTTATCATCGGTACGAAACTGCCTGCAAAATTTCAGCTCGCTATCTTGCGAGCAAGTGGGTTAAAAATCGATCAAAAGTTTTGGCGACAAGCAAGCAAGCAAGCAAGGTCGGCCGCAGACACCACGAGTTAATATAAAGGATTTAATAAAAACAACCCGTAAAAAACCAAGTTTTTGACTATAAATCCTTTATGTACGAGAAGTAACTAAAAGAATGTTCATTATAATACGCAGCGCCAGACCATCCAGAAATACAAAATTGAAGTTGTGTCGTAAAACATGTTTAATATAATACGCACCGATCAGGAATATGTTTATAAAAAGAGCTGTCAATAAAATACGCACCTTATTGCGCGACAGAAAGGTTGTTCAATATAATACGCACCGCGACGCTCTATCTCAAAAAATAGCATGATACATAGGAATAAAAAAAATAATCTAAAAAATCAATAATTTAATTACGGTACATGCGATCGATCTGAAATTTTGATACATTGTTTTTATCATCGGTACGAAACTGCCTGCAAAATTTCAGCTCGCTATCTTGCGAGCAAGTGGGTTAAAAATCGATCAAAAGTTTTGGCGACAAGCAAGCAAGCAAGCAAGCAAGGTCCGCCGCAGACACCACGAGTTAATATAAAGGATTTTAAAATAGAACAGCACATGCGAGTGTCATAAAACAAATAATGAGTTATATCGCGATCTGAACGTCTATTTCCCGTGATGAAACCAGCTTCGCTCCGCTTTACTCGGTATAAATCAGTCCCTATTCATTCATTAACTATCGATTACAGATAAGTCGGGCTGGCGGTGAGGCGCTGACTGATCCCATTTTATCTGAAGGTGGAGACATCTGGTGAGGTGTCAGGGACCAGCTCAAACAACCAACACGACGAGGCCGATGGGGCAACACAGTGACCAACGACTTGAGCTGTCTACTCATGTGAATGGTGGCAGAGAGAGGGCTGCAATGTCGGAGACAAAGATTTAACCGTTGTTTGAGACATAATATCAAAACAGCAGTTAAACAAATGACCGAACGGTTCCAATGATTTGGATGGTTACGTCGAAATGGGTGGCACACGGGGCGGGGGAAAGCGGGGCAAGGGTGGTAGAAAGCAATGAGACAATAGTATATACAATTTAACTCTTTTTCTCCGGAACAACGCTACCATCGTTGATTTTAAAATGACGTTTTTGACGCAGCAACGATGCCAGCGTTGATTTATTAAAACTGAGTTGTTTCGTTTCTTTCCTTAACTATTAAACGAAAATTAGTTTTAATGTAATCTAGAATGATTTCCCTTGAATAAAAAGTCGGAAATTCTTTGTTTGAATGTAATTTCACCACAAAAGAAGCGTTTGAAAGGCTTGTTTTTATTTTCCTTTTTGAAGGTTTGTTTTCAAACATGGATATTCAACCAAGGCATCTGCTAATCGATGTAATATTATTTTAAATACTGCGATGATGAACAAGAAAAGGGTATTCTTTTTAATTATGATTTACATAGTAAATTTAAATTCCCGATGAATCATACGCCTAGTACTAGTAGTTGTAGTGAAATTGACAATGAAGTTGACAATACATCAGTAGATAAACAACACGCCCCGCCCACTTCTCAAATGCCTTGATGAACTGATAATATCTCTACTACAAATAATAATATAGACAACGTAGAGTCTAATTTGAAAGCTGCTAAACATTTTCACTAAAATTAAGTGCAATTTTAAATAGAATTTAAAATAATATCTAGTTGCAATACACAGAATAGCTTAAAGTTTCCTTGTAAACATTTCAATTTTCCAATTATTTTCCTATATGGGTGACCATGGATAATGAGCTCTAATCTTTTATTTGTTTGTTTTTTTTAATGTGAAATTATTTCTGTTTGCTGTAAATATGAATATAGTTCAGATAAAACACCATTTATTTACATTTTGGATAAAAATCAAAATTTTTATGACTTTGAAAGAGGTTTTGTAAAACAGATGTGGTGTGTTTATGTTTATTTTTTTATTTTCACAAAAACAAAATCATATTATTTTATTAAAATAAAGTCATGACTCTGTGATGCCTGAAAACTTCCTTCTTTTCCCTTTAATTCAATACCAAATATATCATTATATGTTAAATAATAAAATAGTTATTAAAATTTTAAGATAGCAGGGTAGCCCGCAACAAATTTCCAGAATAGATAATTCCGTCAGAATGAGGAAAATAATTTCCGAGAAAAAGAGTTAAAACAGTATAGCCGAGATGCGTTGTGTCCAGTACAGCCGAGATGTGCTGTGTCCAGTACAGCCGAGATGTGCTGTGTCCAGTACAGCCGAGATGTGCTGTGTCCAGTACAGCCGAGATGTGTTGTGTCCAGTATAGCCTAGATGTGCTGTGTCCAGTGGCGGATTTAGGTTTTTCTGCGTGGGGGGCCAGGAGAATTTCAAGGGGCGCAGCAAAAAAATTATTCATTCACTTATTGCAAATATTTCTAGGTGCTGAAATCCAATTCATTTGTCTAAATTGCTGGTGCCACAATGAAGATTAGAAATGATTAGAAATGTTATATGAGATCAACTCTTATTGCTATATTTTAGGTTGGAAAAAAATGAGAGATTTACTTTAAAAAGTTTTCACATTAAGAGACTTCTGCAGTCTGAAATATGAAATCTAAGGTGCGCTGTTTATGTTACATACATTTTCAGTGTTACAAAAAGAAAATCTAGTCATAAGTTGAAATGGTTAATCAATTGAATTGATGAAAATGGTAGTTAATTTGGGAGCTGTTATTTGTGACAAAATCTAAATTTCTCATAATCCTTCGTATTCACTTTTAATGGCTGAATATCATAGCCGACTTTAACATAGAAACTCAGCATAGTTTATAGTCTTTGGGCTTGAGGTAGAATTTGATTAAATTTTTATAGGCCTCCATTAGTTTGTTGTACTATCTGCAAGATGACTCATCAGGTTGTTCAGCTTGCCAGAAACAGCAGTGACAGTAACTCAAACAAGTAACTATGTGTTAATTAATAAATGCGTTGATAATTCAAAGTACATAATTTAATATTCTTTTTGTTTACATTAATTACACCAAACCATTGCAATAAGAATCTCTTCAATATACAAACAATTGCTTTATATTCACGAGAGTAACTGGTCACGAATGCAAACAAAATATAATGTATCTTAAAGAATGTTAATAATTAATAAAAAGCCTAAATATTTACAGAAATCATTTATCATATACATATAATATGCATATATCACATGTAGGATTAAAAGATGGCAGTAAATTACGAACTTAGTTCCAAAGAGAACAACTTATTTTTACTAATAAAAGTATAGTTCTTGTAATAGTTTTCGCTGGATAGCGAAGTCAATAGTGCTCTCGCCTCACAAACTGAGGGGCGTGGGATCGATACCACGTTAAAGCCACTATAAAATGTTGATGAATGACTAAAGCTAAGAAAGTCCTCCGCTGACCTGCAGACGGATGGGAGCCGCCAGGTCTACCAAGCCCGAGAATGTTCAAATGGAAACATTAGAATCCCCTACGACTACGAGGTTATAAGGACCACGAGTTATGGGACTAAAAAAATAATTTTCTATCTGAAAGAATGAAAATAATGAAATGAGAATTTTAGCTGACAAAATAGTTCATTTTAAGACCAGGTAATTTGATGCTACAAATGATGAAAAACTCAGAGACTTTGGTGGAGCGGATTGGTCAGGATTAATAACACACAAAGAATGCCAATAATATTATACTTATAAATAAACTAAACAATTTACTTCAGAATTTTTAAAAATAATTTATCACTGGAAGTTTGAGCGTCAAACTTTGGGGAAATCAATGAACTTAACACAAACAATGATTGTAAGGTCCTTAAATAAACATTTAAAACTCAAATAAGAATGTAGACCTAAACACAACCATGGATAAGCATAGGACGCAATATTCTTCTGTATCGAATGAGCGTCTGTAACATATAAGATAAGATAAGATAGAGTCCTGAGCCCTATATAAATTGCTTTCTACGTGATTTCATTGAAGCAAAACGATTTATCGTTGATTCAAAGTCAACGTTCTCAGCTAGATCACGTTCGATTGAAATTAATGACAATACAGACAGATGTTCGTTTGTCATTGTTAAGCGCAAATATTTTTTGATGAGTTTCAATCTACTGAAACATCTTTCAGCACTAGCACTGCTAATAGGAAGAGTCAAGTAAAATTTAAAGAGTATTGACAAATTAGATGATGCCATTTGTTTTTCAGTCAAGAATGGCTGAACCTTTTTAAGTTGTAGTTCACTAGATAGTGATGGTCGTCTTGTTGTACACAAATCTTTGAAGGTGTTATATTCTACGATTGCTTCTTCGGGGTTAATATTGTGTTTGTAAATTTTGCATAAACTTTGAAAATAATCTTTATTTACTTCCGACATTTGTGATGGATCAATACAATAGAAATAAGTAACTGTGCTCCAAAATTCATTAAATCGATCATCTATTTGTGATACAAGTGTATCCATGAAAGTGAAGTATGTTTCAGATTTAAAGCGTGTAGTTGGATCATCAGCCATTTTATCTCTGCTAAGTTCGCCTGCCATACTTTTCTTTTTTTGCAATTCGCTTTTCTATAAATTCTATTTTAACATCTAGTTTGGAACAATTTTCGTTAATAAATTATTTGACATCTACATTCTGAATTTCAAAAGTTTCATCGCTTCTCATTTCAACAAACTTATTTTTTCCAACATCGATCAATTGTTTTGCAAAGGCGTTGCAAGTAGTTTGATGACCACGAAGATAACTTTTGTACAAATAGCATCAGAAAAACAAAATAATATTTTGTTATTAAAACAGATAGTCACATAGCTTCTGTCTGACACTTCCTTTATATTCTGTTGATTTCCCTGAATCAAGTGTGGCTAGAATAGCAAAGAATGATCAAACAACTGCATGCTTACGGCTTGCACATCTTGTATCAGAAAGTCGTTTCAGAGTATCTACTGTCGATTCAACAATTGGGTGAAAGTTTCTTATTTGAGTTTGAAGGCCAATCTTAAGTCCAGAGTATGCCTGTCCTCGACAGAGTGTGAAATAAATGTTTCGTTTTTGTAGTTCTGTTAAAATCTTCTCAGTAAATGCGGCGGCATTTTTTTTTATAAGTCCCATAACCGGTGGTCGTAGGGGGTCCTAATGTTTCCATTAGAACTTACTAGGGGTGGGGCATGGTAGACCTTGGTGGGCGCCCTCTCTTCCTTCCAGTTTAGCGGAGGACTTTGTTAGCGTTGGCCTTTCCATTTTTATTTTGGCTTTAATGTGGGGTAGATCCCACCCCCCTCAGCAGATGTTTACCAAAGTATAAAGGGGCCGTCCATAAATGAAGTCACGCAATTTTGGCCGATTTCCACCCCCTCCCCCTTCGTCACACTTCGTTACAAAAACTTAGACCCCCATTCCAATATGACGTCACAAATATTTGACCCCCCCCCCTAAAAGCAGTATTTTCTGTTTGAAAATGAGCCTTTTTCAAATGACTTTATTGTCATTTTAGTACGTATTTAGTGAAAGGCTATACTTAAATATCGTATGACGCGTGAATCCATGTAAAACGTCATAAAATAAGCTGTAAGAAATTGAATATTTTAGCGGAACTTTTATTTAAAGTAGCGTGTTTTGGCGTGACGTCACAATTCTTAAACTCCCCCCTCCCCCTCGTCTCGCATCGTCACAAATGTGTGGACCCTACTCCCACCCAGGTGCGTGACGTCATTTCTGGACTGCACCAAAGGCCTATATATCTTTCCACAACATGTCCTGATTTAACGTAAAGGAACTGATATCTGATCAATTCTACATATATCAATGGTTGAATCAATAATTAAAGAAAATAATTGTGCAGATTTAACTTCATTATCAATTGTCGTGGATAATTCAGATGCGAGCGATTGATTTAAACCAGATATTACAGTTTCATCATTTGAAATACGATATTTAGCAAGCAGTTTGGTGTTGATTAGAAGTTTCGTGCTTAGCAATCTTTTTTTTTCTGCTCTAGTGACACCTTTTTAGTGTTAATCGAAGGCGTCTTTAGGGGCGCCATTTTAGACCCAACAGGGGCGCGGGGGGGGGCAAGTCGCCCCCCCTGCCCTATAGCTAAATCCGCCACTGGCTGTGTCCAGTACAGCCGAGATGTGTTGTGGTAAGTACAGCTGAAATGTGCTGTATCCAGTATAGCCGAGGTGCGTTGAGTCCAGTACAGCTGAGATGTGTTGTGGTCAGTACAGCCGAGATGAGCTGTGATGTGCCCAGTACAGCCGAGATATGATGTGTCCAGTACAGCCGAGATGTGTTGTGGTCAGTACAGCCGAGATGTGTTGTGGTCAGTACAGCCGAGATGTGTTGTGGTCAGTACAGCCGAGATGTGGTGTCCAATGCCAATACAGCCAAGATGTGTTTTGGCCAATTTTCCAGTCAAGCCGATGGTGCGTGTCAAGTGAAACGGTTTAATAATAAGTAAAGTAAAAAGCGGCTTGTTTACTCTTTACTCATATTTCTATGTTACAAAAACTCATAGGACTGACAGTAGAACTGCCATAAAAACAAAGGAATATGTTGCTATACTCCAACAAAAAACATCATATAGTCAGTGTCTTCCGTCAATAGTGATCAAGTCGTTTGGTGGGGAAATGAAATAATAGGCGCTATAATAATGGTCGGTACATCTATAGGATGTATCACGTACACAGAAATTAGTATAATCCTTCAGACTGAAGTCTAGTTTCATTGCAGATCAACAGCTGTTGCCGGGTACACTAAAACAGCCAAGTCCAAACGGCTTTTCAATCTGCCCCCACAAAGCAGGGCACGGTATAACGACATGGCCACAAAGGGGCTCACTAATCCATGTCATTAAATAACGAGGTGGCGCTTTTGTTTGGGGCCTCGGTATAAACAAGACTCGAGGTGACAGAGAAAGAGAGGTATCAGCCCTCGATCAATGGCCGCCAAGAGAATTTATTGATGTGTCTGTGTGTGTGGTTGGGGGGGGGAGCAGTGTGTTGAATGTAAAGGTGTAGATAGAAAGGTATTAAGGTATCTCTGTGTTCCAATTCAGCATTTAAGAGATGTGTGGTGGAGGGATATCAGACAGGAAGAAATGTGTGGTGGAGGGATATCAGACAGGAAGAGATATCTCTGAGGAAAACGTGTGTTCATAAAATAACAATAAAACAAGGAAAACGAATTAAAGCTGAACCAGGATATTCTAGCAGTTTAAATAGAACGCCAAACATGAAACCTCGAAGATCAACGAAAGTCTAATAAATTGTCTATGTTGGAACAGGAGCCTACAGATGACAACGCTTCCGTTCATCACATATAAATCTGGTCATGTTGAAGTTATGTTGGAGCACAGAACTCAACTGAATGACAATCAAGAAGTGGACTGGACGTTGTTCCGCTTTCAGGAGAAGACACGCAACACAATCCAAGCAGAAATAACGAGCATCCATAAAACACGGCGATAGTCTGGTCGTCTGAAAGATAATTCTGCTGCGAGATTCCACCCCCCCCCTGCCCCCCAACCGGTGCCGGGCCAGGGGCGAATTATATTAAGCACCAGAAATTGGCGAGAGGGATCCGAAAGTCCGGAACTGATTGATAACAGGAGATTGTTGGCAAGTCAGGGGCGTAGACGCCAATCTCGGGGTGAAGGTGCGAACAAGGCTTGGATGGAACCAGATTCCGATCGTTCTTCCGAAAGAGTAAGTGTCGTTTAAATAAATAAGGATTAACGCTGGTAGATGAAAGCCGGGGGTAAATAAGTGCAGAAACTGGCAAATGGTAGAAGAAAGCAAAAAATAATAATCAGAAACTGCAAGATAGAAGAAGTATGTAAACAGAATCATAAGGGATTATAGATACTGATAGTTAAACGTAGATAGATGTATCAGTTGTACACAGATACACACAAAAACTTAACTTTTTTTTTAAAGTTGATTTTTCTATGTCCTAATTCATTTAGGCAGATATCATTAGTTACATGAAGACACTTCATAACACATATTTAGATAAGTAAGAAAATAATTAATTTTGGAGCTATTTACAGGGCTAAACCTTAATGTCAAACGACATGACTCAAATACCATATAGACACACATAAAAGTATGAGACTCTAAAATGGGTGTAAATAGAAGAGGTAAGCACAGACGCCCTACTGAGCCTCAGCGAGTACAACGAATTCTTTCAACATTTGTGTCAGCCACATGAACATCAAACCCATTTCAAACTTATTACACCGGCGAGCGGGCAGAAGCTATAAATCTAATCGGCGCGGCATCGGGTTCCACAATGTTTAATAACATCTCATCTTTCAATTTGCTTGTCATATCACACTGGCAAAGCAGGGTGTCTATCCTACAGTTCCTCCCGGTCTCTCCCCACCCCGAACCCAATGATATTAGAATAAAACGAACGTTGAGCTAGACAGTCAGGGCGGCAAGAAGTTGTTCCCTTTAAGCTGCGCTACTGAGAATCTATCTGACAGACGCCGCGCAGCAAATTAGAATAAGCGCGCAGCAAATTTTGATAAGGATAATATTATATCTGTTTGTGAGGTGCAACATTTTGGACGAAAATGGACGCTGGGCAACTTTGCACACAAGTTAGTGTTTGAACGCAGACCAACGAACCTTAAAGGGAACATTGGCCGCTATGGACATTAGGTCGATGTCCGAAATCAGGATTTGGGTTGTTATTCGGACTTATCAACAACTTGGAGATGACAATGTGCTTTTGACAATAATAAACTGCTGGAGTTTTACATTATTTGGAAAGAGAGAATGAATAGCGACACTACGAAACTCTAAGCTTGAAGTAAAACGTGTAATTTCCGGCTTTATCCCCGACCCCCAAAACGCACCTTCCACATGTGTTCTAATTAACGCTTCCTCTCATATCTTCAAGGCACTAGAACGTTTTCCACTTCCAGACCGCCTACCTAACAGTGGGAAAAGTTGATTCTGTATTAAAGACTGTCACTAAAAACTTCCTTCACGTCCAGCCTAGCGATGTATTCCATGCATGTAAAAAAGCACATCGTCTTACCTCGTACCCTGCCACGCACGATTCCATAATTATATCCACACACTTATAGAGCTTGACGGAGAGAGGGGGAGATAGTTAAAAATAAAGCAAATAACCTGAGCGTTGGTGATGACTGGCCACTAGTGCTCCACAAGGAGGAAATCCTCAATTTCAATAATTTCAGTTTCTTTTTAGGTGGGGGTGTAAGATTGAGGGGAGAGTGGAGGAGAGAGAGTGAGAGAGAGAGAGAGATGAGAGAGTGTGAGAGAGAGAGTGAGTGAGAGACAGAGTGAGTGAGAGGGAGATTGAGTGAGAGGCAGATAAAGTGAGGCAGAAAGAGTGAGTGAGAGGGAGATAGATTGAGGCAGAAAGAGTGAGTGAGAGGGAGATAGAGTGAGAGGGAGATATAGTGAGGCAGAAAGAGTGAGTGAGAGGGAGAAAGAGTGAGAGAGATAGAGTGAGGCAGAAAGAGTGAGTGAGAGGGAGATAGAGTGAGGCAGAAAGAGTGAGTGAGAGGGAGATAGAGTGAGAGGGAGATATAGTGAGGCAGAAAGAGTGAGTGAGAGGGAGATAGAGTGAGGCAGAAAGAGTGAGTGAGAGGGAGATAGAGTGAGGCAGAAAGAGTGAGTGAGAGGGAGAAAGAGTGAGATTGAGATAGAGTGAGGCAGAAAGAGTGAGTGAGAGGGAGATAGAGTGAGGCAGAAAGAGTGAGTGAGAGGGAGATAGAGTGAGGCAGAAAGAGTGAGTGAGAGGGAGATAGAGTGAGGCAGAAAGAGTGAGTGAGAGGGAGATAGAGTGAGGCAGAAAGAGTGAGAGGGAGATAGAGTGAGGCAGAAAGAGTGAGTGAGAGGGAGATAGAGTGAGGCAGAAAGAGTGAGAGGGAGATAGAGTGAGTGAGAGGGAGATAGAGTGAGGCAGAAAGAGTGAGTGAGAGGGAGATAGAGTGAGGCAGAAAGAGTGAGAGGGAGATAGAGTGAGGCAGAAAGAGTGAGTGAGAGGGAGATAGAGTGAGGCAGAAAGAGTGAGTGAGAGGGAGATAGAGTGAGGCAGAAAGAGTGAGAGGGAGATAGAGTGAGGCAGAAAGAGTGAGGAGGGAGATAGAGTGAGGCAGAAAGAGTGAGTGAGAGGGAGATAGAGTGAGGCAGAAAGAGTGAGTGAGAGGGAGATAGAGTGAGGCAGAAAGAGTTAGTGAGAGGGAGAGGGGGGAAGAGAGTTTGTGTAAGAAAAAGAGAGAGAGAATAAGTGATTGAGAGAACAGGGGTGACTGATATGAAATGTTATCAAAACTGATTTAATGACTTTAAAAAAAAACCAACTACATAAAAGTTTTGCTAGAGCAATAATTCAGATGTGATATTCTTTAACGCTTGGACGGATAGTAGAATATAGCCCTCAACACACACACACACACTAAAGCCCAGGGACTGCAGTAGACGTCAACGTAGCTGGACTATGCAGTCTACAACACGTCAATACAAAAAAGGACGTTCACGTATACAGGGAGGGGGATGCGTGGTATTTGTGTACTTGTCTCGCCAGACGAACATCGCGGTGTGCACGGCTGAAACGCACGGGCGTCGGGGTAAAATAAATAGTTGGTAAAGAAAAGACACTTGCGGTAATGTTAAAAACACATGGAGGTCCAGGGGTCAATATGACGTGTCAATTCTGGTGGTGGAAATGGATAAGGTAGCTCTGGTGTGCGGATAGCTTGGCGTGTAGAGGAGGGCTGGGTGGGTGACCCTGTTGTATGAAGAGGTGTATTGAGAGGTTAGTGGGCTTAGCTCACTGATTGAATCCAAAACGTGCGTAATTATTTCAATTGGATTCGATCAGTGAGCTGTGTCAGCGGTGCATGGACCACAATGGCCATCAACCTGAACACTCTCGATAAATTGGCTGGTTTCTACATTTGTTAATAATAATACGATTTAAGAAACTTTGATGTATAATTATAAATGTGTGTGTTATGGTCATTTAAAGAGTGTGCAAATTTTTTGGGACACGTGAGGAAACAGTGGCATTTCTCCACGTGCGAAAAAAAAAGTCGATATGTTACTAATTCGTAATGTAATCCCCACTTCGTTTTATGATTAATCAAACAATAGCATGACGCGTTTTAGTATTAGTAGACTTATTTATTAATTATTTCATTGTTATGGACTTAATGGACATCAAGTTACAAACATAAACAAACTACTGTAACAAAAAAGTGTCCTATCTTACCGTGTCTTTGTGGGGCAGATGTTCCTTGCGTATCTTGAAAAAGTTTTTGCCTAGATGCCGGAGACCCTTGGCGAAACGTTTCTGTAACGAGAAAGGAACAAATCTTATAGCAGGGGAGGTAACCGAACATTTATTTTTTTGATAACACTGGTAGCGTTGTCTTATGTGTTTTGTCTTGAATCTTAGTCAGTTTTTTACAACGTTTTTATTAACTTGCTTTCGTTCCTGTCTGTCCGCAATTTTTCAAATTTGCCAACGTAAAATTTAACCACTTCTGATGGACCTAGAGATATCGAAATTTTAACACAGATAGATCTTGGATGACAATGCATTGTATCAAACTTTCAGATCGATCGAATGTACCGTAATTAAATTATTGCTTTGTTTAGTTTATCTTTATATAGCATCTGTATCCGATTGCCATTGTTGACAGCACGTGCCAGTTCACTCCAGCCATCGATGACCACTCCAGCCATCGATGACCACTCCCCGTGTTTACATCAGTCAGTTTCAGTCTGTAAACACGCGATGCGTTTAAAGAAATAAAATGTTCGATATATTTTATGAATTTACACTTAAACTAAAAAGAATACAATAAATAAGAGTAAAAAAGGATTTAAATTTTTTTTAAATTATAAGTGGACTAAAAAGAAGAAAATAATTTAAAAGTTATAAGTTCAAGTACTTTGATTTATTATGACTAAAAACGTGGGACGGGTGTTTGGTATAAAAATTAAAGATTTATAATTGAGAAAGCAAAAGTGAAATCTATAAGTGAGAGCATATGTGAACTGCATATGTTAAACCTCATAAGCGCCCGCTCCAGGTTTTTAGTCATATTAAATCAAAGTAATTGAACTTATAAATTTTAAATTATTTTGTTTTTTAGTCCACTTATCTGTCACAAATCTCCGACTTAAAGTACGTCACACTTTCGAACAAAAAATTCGTTTTTTGTTAACGAAATAATTAAAATTTAATATAAAACACAGTGACGTCATACATGCCCGGACCCCTCCCCCCTGTCATAAACGGTCACACTTTCTTACACCCCCCCCTCTGGAGCGTGACGTACTTTATGGACGGCCCCAAAAAGGTTTTTAAAATCTTTTTTTTACCTCTATTTATTTAAAATATAGTTTATAGTTTATATATGAATATAAAAGTATTGGTTACAGCTAGGGTTGAAGGCAGGGGCAGTGCACTGAGAACATTGGTGCAGTAACACGATTCAAGACAGTTTCCTTGTCATTCACAGCATAAACCAAACTGACAACTCCACTTTCTTATTAGAATCTCTGGTAATGATGTAAAATTTTCAGATGTTAGTAGCTGACCCAGTAATGTGCGGGTGACATGTTTAGAATATAAATCACTTGGTCTGTCCTTAATAAAGACATAAAAGATCAATGTTGACACGTTTCACACCTCAGTTGCGACACATCGGAGTAAGGCACTACATGAGGGCATTGGTAAGTAAAGACGAATGTCATGTTCTAATGTTTCACTAAACACAATATTTCTATACCTTGACTGAAGCTCTAACCGCCACATCTCAAACTCCATCTCTCGCACTTCGACTCCGGCCCTAATGGCCAGGACTCACGACTCCCAGATCGTGATTTAAGCTCGTGACGTCGTAAGGGACATAAACAAAAGCCCTAAAAGCCCAATGAAAAACAAGAGCCAAACAGCAGCCATAAGTCTCGCCCTCCAGCTCCTTCGCCTGGACATTTACGGCTTATGCATCGGGATAATAACGGCACTCGAGTAATCTCCCCTGGCCCTTCGGCCCACCGGATGTTAATAAAGGGAAATCATCAGCGGTCACCAAACAAGAGGGGGGGGGAGAGAAAACTTTGAGCATCGATAGCTCCAGGGGACTTGATCGATGTTGGAAGGAAGAGAAGAGGTTTGTATTAGGTGACATGAGATGGTATGTGATAGAGGAGGTTTGTATTAGGTGACATGAGCTGGTATGTGATAGCGAACAAAGTAACAATTTGATTAAATGCATTCAAAAGTTAGCACCGTGATGGTAGGCTTGTTTCGATGCTATGTCTGTATAGGGGTGGGAGTGGAGGGAAGACAAAATATATCAAGTAAAAACAACTTGCCACCATGAAAACATCATTCATAAACGCTGCATTGGTCATTATCACAATGTATATTGCTCGTGGATGATACAACTTTGAACATCTGATTAATATTAATAACAACAATAATTCCTTGCAACTCGGCATCAATCTGCCGACGGTTTGGCCCTTATATTAGCGCAGTCTCTAACGCCGGCTAGATTTACTAAATAGTAGTGGGTCATAGGAAAGCAAATGTCGATGTTGGGCCTTTATACTAGCGCAGTCTCTAACGCCGGCTACATTTACTAAATAGTAGTGGGTCATAGGAAAGCAAATGTCGATGTTGGGCCTTTATACTAGCGCAGTCTCTAACGCCGGCTACATTTACTAAATAGTAGTGGGTCATAGGAAAGCAAATGTCGATGTTGGGCCTTTATACTAGCGCAGTCTCTAACGCCGGCTAGATTTACCAAACAGTTGTGGGTCATAGGAAAGCAAATGTCGATGTTGGGCCCTTATACTAGCGCAGTCTCTAACGCCGGCTAGATTTACCAAATAGTTGTGGGTCATAGGAAAGCAAATGTCGATGTTGGGCCTTTATACTAGCGCAGTCTCTAACGCCGGCTAGATTTACCAAATAGTTGTGGGTCATAGGAAAGCAAATGTCGATGTTGGGCCTTTATACTAGCGCAGTCTCTAACGCCGGCTAGATTTACCAAATAGTTGTGGGTCATAGGAAAGCAAATGTCGATGTTGGGCCTTTATACTAGCGCAGTCTCTAACGCCCGGTAGATTTACTAAATAGTAGTGGGTCGTAGGAAAGCAAATGTCGATGTTGCAGCCCATGGGGAGGATCCCAAAGGTATCGGTCCATCCTCTGAATGGCACGAACAGAGCGCCTGAAATCACAACAAGATTGTTAACAAAGGACCAGTTCCACTGACCAGTCCTGAATATTGACCTTCCCCACCCCCGTCTAGCCAAGTCTACGAGAAAGCCAATCAGTTTACTCACCATGGTCTTATCAAGCAGATAGTTCTTACCCCTGATTTTCTACTTTTATCTTTTTCCTCAACCACCCCGCTTATATACAAATTACTCCCACCCCATATCCGTCAAATCTCTTATATTCAACAGCTACGCACCTTTGCCATATTTGGTCTGATATTCTCTAACAATGACTGAGTTGAAGTGGTTGATCCCTGAACAAGACACGCTGCTGTTGCGACATTGAGACACCAAAAAGCTCGTTTCTTGGGGATATAATGTCGAGGCCAGTCGCGTCATTGTGTGCTCATCAAATTCATCGAAGTCGCTTTGACACTTCACTTGTGGATGTGAGGACTCGGTGGAATCGTCGAAGTCGCTTTGACACTTCACTTGTGGATGTGAGGACTCGGTGGAATCGTCGAAGTCGCTTTGACACTTCACTTGTGGATGTGAGGACTCGGTGGAATCGTCGAAGTCGCTTTGACACTTCACTTGTGGATGTGAGGACTCGGTGGAATCGAACAATTAACCCTAGGAGGCTAGGAAAATATTAGTTTCTGTATGGAAACAAATGCGTGATGACGTGATGCTGACATATGAAACAGATTTATACCATGCAGCTGGACTAATTTTAATTTTTGGCTTAAACTTAATTAAGGTCATGAGGATGGCGGATATCTATTTATACAACCATCCGCGGTATTTTGAACCAAATTTCCTTAACATATTAATATAAAAAATAAGGTTATTTTTTGAGGTCTAATTTCAACGATGTTTAAGTCTACTTTAATTTGATTCAGCAATGAACAAGACAAAACCTTTTTAAATCCCTATATTAACTTCAAAATCTTGTCTCTCTCTCTGTCTGTCGTCATCTCTTCGTACGTCGGACGGAAAAAAAAAGTTAAAAAACTACCCACTTTCCGTGATGCCATGGAGCTGAAATTTGGCACATAGACTGTGTCACCTAACAATGCATCGTATCAAAATTTCAGATCGATCGAACGTACCGTAATTAAATTAATGCATTTTTAGTTTATCTCTATACAACATATGTAATTCAATTTCACAGTTTGATATTGATTTTGTTCCACGTGCCAGTTCAGTCCACGCGTTGACGCGACCCATCGATGTACCGGCGTGCTTTTGTTTACATTTTACGTGTCACGCTGAGCTCGGTCAAGCGATCGGTGACCAGACCTTTCCCCTCTCCCACCCCCCCCCCGGTTATACAGCAGGAGTTAAGGCATATTCAGTCTGTAAATGTTTGTCGCGTTTGAACACGATCAATACTTTTAATTATGACTCATATATGAGGGATTTATAATTTTACGAGTTTTTAAATTTTTTTTATTAAAACAATTTTAAAGTGGTAGTTTGCGCACCCGCACAGTGCCGCACCATGTGCACCGCACCATATAGAATAGAGGAAAGGAAGTTGAGAGGGAGAGTGACGGTTTGATGTTTTCAGTGGTTTCTGTGTTGACAATAAAATACTGTGTGCAATCTCTGATTTCTAGAGTTCAACAATTTGTTGTGCTCTATTACTGTGCCTAGTTAAGCCACCACTCGGCTACATTAATTAGAATCAATTTGTAAACGTGTTGATACTTTAATATGTATGCTGAATTTTGTAAACGTGTTGATACTTTAATATGTATGCTGAATTTTGTAAACGTGTTGATACTTTAATATGTATGCTGAATTTTGTAAACGTGTTGATACTTTAATATGTATGCTGAATTTTGTAAACGTGTTGATACTTTAATATGTATGCTGAATTTTGTCATTAAACGAAAACCTTCTAGAGAATATTAGCATAAGAAAATGAGAAATGACGCGGCAGGTTTAACAAAACACTTGTTTTTGTTATGACATGAGTAGCGGATCTTTACTGGTGGGTAACAACTAGTGGTGTAAGGCGTAGGGAAATGGTGAGCGCCTGCGTCTTGTGCGTGCGTGATATAAAAACATACACACAAAAATCGGACAAACAGATGCGCGGGGTCTAGAAATACCGGGACGGGATGTAATAGCTGCACCCGGCTCAGCCCAAGTCATTGCTCACCACCACGCTGTACTACAACCCAGAGCCTCAGTCCTTCATGTCGTCAGAAAGCAGACCTACACACTAGCATTTAATAAACACACTCGCCACAGCCAACAGTCACGAGATTCCCCGAGCAACGATTACTTAAGGAGGGTGCTAATCACGAACCGAGTGCCGGGATCGATGCAGGAGGGCGATTTCACAAAATATATGTAGCCACTCAAGATACATTAAAGCTGTCGTGTGTAATCGATGTTCAAATATCGCCCCCCTCCCGCCCCCTAATCCAACCTGCAGTTCTTAGATTATTATTATTATTATGTGTGCTGATGAATTCTTAGTTACTGTTGAGATCAAATTTATCAAATAGGTTCTCGAAAACCAAACAGAGAAAAAAGAAAATGTGGAATTAGAAACAAACTGGCGGTACGTGTGCCAGGTCTGGATTAAAACTAATAAAAATAATAAAATTAAAATAAATGTACAAATCCGGTAGTATTTATTTTTTTCTAGGAACATTCACAATCCCAAAATTCCGCTGCTTACTGAGTGTTTAAAAAGCCCAACAAAGATAAAACATGCATTAATGCTTCACAACACTTCCTCTCCCCCAACTTCTCCCATCCCTGGTGTCGTTGGGCTGTACAACATTTGATGGATGTAGAGACATGGGGGGGGGGAGGGGAGAGAAGCAGATCGATGAGTCTTTGACTGGAGGAGAAAGGGAGATAAGCCAGTGGGACTTGTGGGAAGTGTGTGTATGTCTGAGATTTTTCGGGGCTGTGGGGTGGGGCGTGGAGGGTGGGCAATATCAAAGATGGAAAGAAATGGTTGCGACCGGGCAGCGAAGAATTGCCGGGTAAATCCCCGAGACGTCCGGTTTGATCCCGCGGGACGGCGATGTGAATATTGGCTTAGATGTGTCAGATGACATGAGATGGTGTTTTATGACAAAAACAGAACACGTCGTAGCAGATTTGCGAGCAACACATATGCAATGATTATTTTCTCTATTGAAAGCCTTATGCATTAACTAATAATCGATGTCCTAAAATGAATGTGAAACAAGATGAGATTTTCTTATTTTAACCCAGAAACTCAAAGTGTACATGACAATAATGACATACACAACTAGCACGAACTCAAACTCCTAAATAATAAAGTCGGGAGATTTCGGCGCGGATCCCTTGGAATACATCACAGTAACTTTCTTGTCGGTTAACTCAGCGGAATTTTGAGAACTACGAGTTAAAAAAATGAATGTCAACAAAACAATAATTACATCCCATCAAATAGATGTCTAGCTTGTCAGTAGGTCAGTAAGCCGTCACGCATTGTCTCTTCATCTCTAAGAGTCAATTTTTAATTCTTCCCATTTTCTATCACGATACATTTCAAACAATCTTTGAGAAGTAAAAAATGTCTACCATCTTCTATGAGTACAACACACCTATCATATCAGTGAATACTGCAACAATTAAAAAGCACAACACATTTCTACCAACGATGTATCTCTTAAAGTACAATGCCATTACACCATATCTGAAAGATTCAACACATTCCCCCCACCTCACATACACACTTTCCGTCCCACCATTCCGCTGTACATGAATAAGCCCCGAGAGTTGTCTATTAGTGCTAGACCGGGATTAAATTTGATAAAAGGTGACACCCAATTCTCCACAATCGAGGCCATTAGAGGAGTCGGATAGGCTCTGCCACCAGAAGGTAGTCGACGATCAATAACGCCAGCATCCCCAACGCAATTTGGGGGGAAATGGTTGTCAGACGCGCGCCACAGACTCCTGGGGATGGGACATGGGGAGGGTGACGAAAGAGACACTGCCTGTCGTACACAAGGAGTGCTCACCCCTCGTCTGGAGAGGAAACTGGGGATGAGGTGAGTGAGAGGGGTTGAAATTCTGGGTCTCAGCATGGGTCAGACCCCGGGGGTGGAGAGGACAAAGGAGAATCACAAGAGAACACACGTGCCTGCAGTGTCGGATACCGAGACAAATGACAGAGGAGCTGGTTTCATCTTAATGGAGTTTTATTAACAACGGGTAACCATCAATGTGATGTGTAAATCCATGATTTAATGTCACTGATGAAGTGCTACTGATGCGATGTCACTGATGTAGTGCTACTGATGCGATGCCACTGATGTGGTGCTACTAATTTAATGTCAATGATGTGGTGCTACTGATGCGATGTCACTGATGTGGTGCTACTGATGCGATGTCACTGATGTGGTGCTACTGATGCGATGTCACTGATGTGGTGCTACTGATTTAATGTCAATGATATGGTGCATATGATGCGATGTCACTGTTGTGGTGCTACAGATGCTATGTCACTGATGACAGTTAACGGCATAGGATTCTGTGTTATGACTTAATTGTTAATATGAAAATTAAAGTTTTTTTTTATTTTTAAAAGTTTCATCCTCCATCTTTAGCATGCAGTACAAAGCTCGATATTTGTTGTAAAAAAAGTGTATCAGCAACGTTGGATTTAAATGCAGAACTCGTTATATCGAGATCACCAGTCAAACATAGCCTTCTCTTTACGTCACATGGTACACGCATGTCTCCCCCAACCTCCCTCCCCACCTCACAATCTCTCTGACACTATTGTTTCCTATTCCCTCTTTCGTCCCATGCAGCGACATAGCTCCAAAAACTAACCCACAAGATGTCGCACCCACCCCGGACCCACGTCTACCCCCCTACCCCCGTGACGTCCAGCAGCTCAGTTGTGCAATCTGTCACCCCGAGCTGAAATTGGAGCCCCGAGAGACAGTGATGCAGCCCATTTTTGTAACACAGTGCTTGTATTTGACCAGGGGCCTGTGAGTGAAGCAAGGGGCCCTGGAGTGGAGTAACGGGCCTGGGAGTGGAGTAAGGTGCCTGGGAGTGGAGTAAGGAACATGGGAGTGGATTAAGGGGCCTGGGAGTGGAGTAAGGTGCCTGGGAGTGGAGTAAAGGGCCTGGGAGTAAGGGACCTGAGAGTGGAGTAAGGGGTCTGGGAGTGGATTAAGGGACCTGGGAGTGGAGTAAGGGACCTGGGAGTGGAGCAAGGGATCTGGGAGTGGAGTAAGGGGGGCAGGAGTCAGAGTCCACAGTTTTAGGGCCAATACGAACCCACTGAACATAAAGATTAACGGGCTGGGTTTTTTTCGTGATGCATACGACACAGCACTGATACGTTGAGCAAAAGTTTATTTATTTTGTTATCCTTTCACATCTACACCCTCCATGTGTAGCGGCCCTTCACTTAGCTGTAACAACTCACTTCATTCATCGCCTCCTTTTTGCCTTACTCGTCGTTACGATTTAGTGTTGAGATGTAAGCAATGTCGACTAACGAAACAAAGAAAAATAGTTAAAATAGTATTATAGTATACACTACTCCAGTGGCTCAGTGGACGTGATTGGACATAGTATCGTCTTAAGTCCGTGCTTACAGTAGCCATCAACAAAGAGGATAAAAACAAGTCCAATAAAAGCTTAAGTTCATTGTCGATCGAGGATCTCAGTCTGAATGTCGGGAAATGTGTGCAACACCGAGGGTCATTCGAGGGATGACGTCGGTGGGAAATGTACGTCTCCATGGCGATCCCAGCCAGGGTAATGTATAGGGCTTGACGTCACGTGGTGGTGACGTCAAGCACATAAAATGGTTAAATGGTTTGACAAATCAGGATTGACGCCAATTTTCCCACCCTAACCCTACCGATTATGATGGAGAAAAAAAGTCCACCAAGACTTTGTTTGAGACGAGACTTATCTTTCAAGTCTTTCCTCAGCAGAAGGATGAATCTTGACAGAAATAATGACACTTGCTTAGAGTCTCAAGTCTTCTAGATGCACCCCAATCTTCCAAACTTTTTTCGGATGTTACGATATCTGAAAGGTGTTTGGGCGTGTCGCAGAACTCATGTATTTAATATAATAGGTCATGTCGATCAAGACTGTATTGAGGTTTCTTAGTCTGAATATCATCGCCATGATCCCACCCCATCCCCACCGCCCTTCCAATTCGTGGCGATTTCGCAGTTCAACACAAGACCATAATTCTCCTGTCCCACGCGTCACATTGTTGCTCCGAGAGGCCACCGAGAATGAGCCCTCCCCAGCAGGCTCGTGTATTGATCAAGTCCGCAGCTATTGACTCGCCTCCGACCGGCTCCTTAATCTTCTCATTTGCGGCACCGTCCTCTTCCCCCTCCCCGGCACCGATAGCTCTAGCTGTTTCTCTAGTCTCTCCTGGAAGAGGGTTCGTAAGGGGTGGGGTGACCCACAAGCAAGAGACATAATTGTGTTACAACCCCTTTAACAATATTGAAGGTGCTAGCCCCTCTGATTAAGGGTTGGGAAGGATGCGGGACACCAGGAGCCTTTTAGCCGCTTGCATGGCTACTTGATGCCCTGCTCATGTTTCAATAACCGGACATTTTTCTTGTGATTAGGCCACACTCGATGGCCGATCAGCCAACAAAAATTGGGGAAAAGGCGAGGGTGCCGTGGTCAAGACATGCCCAAATGATCAGATCGCCCGGACTAAAATTACGCTCTACGCAACGCTTTTTAAGAGTTATCAAAAATTGATACCCACTTTGGACGAGTCGAGATATGACAATTAGTACACCTATTAGTGGGACTTCAGCGTCAGCAAAAACAAAATAACCAAGAATACGATATCAAGTACGTGTACAGGGTTATTCTGAGCCCTAGAAGATCAAGTTATTATAAAATTGATATTTACGAAAGAAATAAGAAATTTCTCGAAGTGATACCATCAAATCTTATCCATAGAAACCACGGGGTCACCTTCTAATTATTTGTGGCAGTTATGACAGGGTGACAAGAGGTACATACCAAGACAGTGGTCACTAGGGCTACATATCAAGGCAGAGTTGACTAGGGCTATATGCCAAGACAGAGTTGACTAGGGCTAAACATTGACAGAGTTGACTAGGGGTACATATCAAGACATAGTTGACTAGGGCTAAATATCAAGACAATGATGACTAGGGCTAAATATCGAGACATAGTTGACTAGGGGTATATATCAAGACAGAGTTGACTAGGGCTAAATATCAATACAGAGTTGACTAGGGCTAAATATCAAGACAGAGTTGACTAGGGGTACATACCAAGACAGAGTTGACTAGGGCTAAATATCAAAACAGAGTTGACTAGGGGTACATATCAAGACAGAGTTGACTAGGGCTAAATATCAAGACAGTGATGACTAGGGCTAAATATCAAGACAGAGTTGACTAGGGCTAAATATCAAGACAGAGTTGACTAGGGCTAAATATCAAGACAGAGTTGACTAGGGGTAAATATCAAGACAGAGTTGACTAGGGCTAAATATCAAGACAGTGATGACTAGGGCTAAATATCAAGACAGAGTTGACTAGGGCTAAATATCAAGACAGTGATGACTAGGGCTAAATATCAAGACAGAGTTGACTAGGGCTAAATATCAAGACAGAGTTGACTAGGGCTAAATATCAAGACAGTGATGACTAGGGCTATATATCAAGACAGAGTTTACTAGGGCTAAATATCAAGACAGTGATGACTAGGGCTAAATATCAAGACAGTGATGACTAGGGCTAACTATCAAGACAGTGATGACTAGGGCTAAATATCAAGACAGTGATGACTAGGGCTATATATCAAGACAGAGTTGACTAGGGCTAAACATCAAGACTGTGATGACTAGGGGTACATACCAAGACAGAGTTGACTAGGGCTATATATCAAGACAGTGATGACTAGGGTTATACATACATGACAAGAGGTCTACATCTATAGGCAGCTATATAAAAAGAGTGAGGCGGGGATAAAAATGAAGGTTACTTGCCCCCAACCAACAAATATATTCCGGCGTAAAAATCGTTAACAAGAAGACATAAGTACTGTTCTGTTTGTCCTCTGTCCCAAGAGGGAAACATTTTTACACACTTGAAGTCCCACACACAGAACTGTACACTAGGGATTATCGCGTGAAATATGGCTGGATTTTCACACCACAGTAAACATTGGATCAACCCAGACAACGCGGTACACATTAAAATCACACAGCAGTACAGTAGGCATTATGTGCCACATAGCACCATATCTATTTAACAGAAATCATATGTAACCTGTCTATACATTTAAAGTGTGAATAAATAAATACATAAGGTAACGGGTTTCTAAGATTTCTGAGCAGCATGTCCCGTGGGATCATTTACTGGGTTTCACGTAACCAAACCCATACGGTATACGAGAACAGTTTGCCAGTAAACCAATTCTGGCGATGAGTATCGGAATAATAACCAGATGTTTTTGATGCTACCATCCACTACTTCCGTCTTTTTAGAATTTTAAAAATTAATATTCTCCGTAACGGTAAAATACATTTATTAATTTATTCGGTACTTGTCTGTTATCCGACTACCAAAAAGTTATTATTTTTTTAGGGGTATTAACTGCTGGAAACCCCCGCGAAACTTAGGCTATTACAATTTACAAATTACTATTAAATAAATGTTAATATAATTATATATCTATAATATGACGCGGAGTCCCGTTGTGGCGTTTATTTGGCTCCTTTACTGATTTCCATGGCCGCTCGATTAGTTGGGTGTTAGCAACGGTAATAGGATCAACGAAATGTAGGCTGTGATTAACGGTTTCGTGAGTATAATCCATGCCGAATTTAAAAAAGTGTAAATAGTGATATTATATTAAAATTGATAATACATAAGGCAGCCCATTTTTTTAATGGCAACTTTCTTTTATTTATCGTTTAGATTGTTTTTAATCAGTGTTGTTCTCATTCTTGTCAAATTTCAATATAGTTAAATTAATAAAGTGAATATAGTCAATCTTGTTAAGTATAATTTATTTTGTACTGTATTAGTATGGCTTATAAATAATATGTATATTATTTAAAACAGTTAATACAAAAAATAAAATAATTTTAAAAATCTTGGTGGTCGGATAACAGACAAGTACCATTTATTCAGTTGAGGCACGATCCAAGCAAATGTCTTACTAAAAGGAGATTAACTTACGCATGGTCTTTAAATAATACTATAATAAATTTAAATACGAATGCATTCGTTTGACAGAACAAGGATGTCAAAATTATAAATTAATAGATTAAACAAAATTAATTAGTTAGGATTATAATTAATTTTTAGGCACACAACGAAAAAAACTCCCTAGAAATGTCATAAGTGTAATACATGGATATGAATCTAATACACAAGGTTTAGGGAAAGTGCCTTCTTGCCTATCTTCCTATATAAGGAAGAATGAGAACTAAAGGACATCAAGATGCTGCAGGCACTGGTATTTTTAGACATGGCAGTAGGTGACCAGTCGATATCAGAAACAAGACTGGTCTGTATAATCCCAGACTGCATAAGACCTTATAAAATACGATTTTACACATACAATAAACAATTCCTTTTGTTCCCCAGGGAGGTTAATGCTCCACCCGATGTGTTGTGTTATTGTGCTACACAAAGTGAGACAATCGTGTTTATCGCTGACGTGACCAGAGCGAGCAGATGGCGGCTAAATATAGAACTTCATATACTTGACCTTCGTTGAGCTCCAGAAAGCTGAGGTGTCGGAGAATATAATCAGAGCAGTTTGAGTTAAGTTTTACTGTAGAAGTCGGGGCTGTTAAACCGGGGCTAGAACAACAATAGAACAAGAAGCGCCGGAGCTCTAGGCTATTGAGGACAGGAGCTAAGGCTAAATTGACGCTGTGTGGTCAGTGTGAGGCTGTGAGGTCAGAGTGAGGCTGTGAGGTCAGAGTGAGACCAGAAAGAGGCTGTGAAGCCAGTACGAGGCAATGAGGCTGAAGACCAGAACAAAGTTTAAGGACAAAGTAGGGATGTAAACTGTAAGGCCAGTGACTGTCAAACAAACCAGAGTCAGACTGTATAAGGTCATTTATGTATTAGGTCGGTATATATGTATTTCAGGAAATAATATTAAGAATAATATTTTTAGGGTAAACCTGCTACCCCGAATGTTAGTAACGTTTTCTTTTGGGTATGTAAAATACAGTTTTAAAATTTATATAAAAAATTTGAGAAGGAAATTATAAAAGATTTCTCAATAATAAACAATATGTTAAAAATCTACTGTAAATGTTAATTATTGCTGTTAGTCCGACAAAGACCATTGTCATAATACTTGTGAAATGAGGAAAAACAAAGGTCATTAGGAGTTGTCTCTGGGGCCACATGAATAAGTCTATCTGGCCGCAGTTTGGACGAGCTTTATGTTACCACGTTCACGATTGAATTCATTTCTTAGAAGATAAGTCAACTCTGATGGGAGACGTCATATTATAAACCTTCAACAACAAAGATGTGCACCAGGTGGCGAATGTTGCTTTCCGAATTAATTCAACCCATTAACGACAAAGGTGTTATATAAAAAATTGAATGTCCAGCATAATACCTGCAACATTTGGATGGCTTACGAGATCTCGCGGACATTAAACAGCCAGAGCTATGAATAAAACCTCATTGACTTTCGTCGTCATGTGATCGAAAGAACACAGATTCCAGACTTGAATTGACATGTGCAACAAAACCCAACACAAGAAGGGGACGACCGGGGGAGGGGGGTGCAGGAGAGGCGATCTGCACAACATTAAGAATATAGATGGGTGGGTGGAGGCTCGAAGGGGGCGCAACCCTCCGATAAACAGGGAGAGAATTCCTAATTCACTTGACAAAATGAAAGACAAGTAAATCCCCCCAGGACGTGGAGGCGAATGTTCACCCGTGAAATAAACGCGCGGTTTAAAGGCTGCCTCGTGTTTTGACAGCCAAGGGATATGTTTTGATTTCTGTCTTGAAGTTCGTGGCCAGGATTGTGAAACCAATACTCATAATAGTCTGGATCAGTTTTTTTCTTTCCTTTATCTTCTTGGTTGTTGTTTTTGTAGTAAAGCTTGTGGTGAAGCTGCTGTTCTAATGGAGATTAAATTGGACCACAAAACACTGTTTTCGGGTGCTCGTATGCATCTATAAGTGGGTGTATTACTATATTATTTATTTATATATTTATTTTTTTACCACGTTTTTATTAACTCACTTTCGTTCCTGTTTGTTGGTTTGTCTGTCCACAATTTTTCAAATCTGCCAACGTAAAATTAAACCACTTCTGATGGTCCTAAAGATCTCAAAATTTTACCACAGATAGATCTTGGATGACAATGCATTGTACCAAAATTTCAGATCGACCGAATGTACCGTTATTAAATTATTGAACTTTTTAGTTTATCTATATTTTATTATATACTTGCTTTCGTGTCTGTCTGTCCGCAATTTTTCAAATTTGCCAAATTTTGTAAGTGGACTAAAAAAAATAAAATAAATAGAAGTAAAAAAAAATTTTTTTAAAAACCACGTTTTTATAAGCGGACTAAAAAGAAGAAAATAATTTAAAACTTATAATTTTAAGTTCAAGTACTAATTTAATATGACTAAACACGTGGGGCGGGTTTTTGGTATAAAAATGAAAGATTTATAATTTAGAAGGCAAAAGAGAGATCTATAAGTGAGAGAATGAATGAACTGCATATGTTAAACCTCATAAGCGCCCGCCCCACGTTTTTAGTCATATTAAATTAGTACTTGAACTTATAAGTTTTAAATTATTTTCTTCTTTTTAGTCCGCTTATAAAAACGTGGTTTTTAAAAATCTTTTTTTTTACTTCCATTAATTAGACAAACCTTTCCAGTTAGCAGTTGGAGTCTACAAAATGTTAATTATACAGTTTTAGTTCAAACGCAGTCTAATTTATCCATTACACGAAAGCTAGCAGTGAACTCCGGTGAAAAGTCCTTGATCTCAAAGATTCCACTGGACATTTATTAAGAAACACTTCTATCAGAAACACTTCAATCAGAAACACATCAATCAGAAACACATCAATCTGAACCACTTCAATCAGAAACACTCTTCAATCAGAAACACTCTTCAATCAGAAACACTCTTCAATCAGAAACACTCTTCAATCAGAAACACTCTTCAATCAGAAACACTTTAATCAGAAACACACTTCAATCAGAAACACTTCAATCAGAAACACTTCAATCAGAAACACTTCAATCAGAAACACTTCAATCAGAAACACTCTTCAATCAGAAACACACTTTTAGGTAAATGTTCTTTTAAATTTTCAATATCATAAAAATAGACAGTCTTGAGTTATGTTATGTAACTTTAATTTTGTAAAAAGTAAAAATATAATGTAAATTCATAGTGTAACTGAAGAAAGCTTTTGTCAAAAAGTTTGATCAGTTTATTGCCTAAATTAATGAAATCTATAAATATATTGTTATCTTTATAAACACTGTTTGTGTCCAGTTAAACTCAAACAAACCAGGCGATACTCAAACACTATGAACTAAAAGCAAATATATCAACAAATAAAGTCAGGCGTAATCTAAATAGAAAACAAAGACAAGAAGTAGAAAAACATCTACAAGTGACATCGGCAACCAGACGTAAGACACTAACAGAGGTACAATAAAATAGAAACTATGTCAAGAAAGACACAATAAATAAACCAGACAGATAGAAGAATCACAAGAGAACACAT
This sequence comes from Ampullaceana balthica, assembly GCA_944989445.1. NCBI lineage: Eukaryota > Metazoa > Mollusca > Gastropoda > Lymnaeidae > Ampullaceana > Ampullaceana balthica. The sequence goes on from CALYLW010000169.1 coordinate 366,887, forward strand.
GACACCAAGTAGAAGAATTTTACCTAGATTCTATTGCATACGAAAGATAATAAAGAACAAAATTAAGCATAAATAAGAACTTACAATGTCTTCTTCATTCCATTTCTTCTCAGTGTACATGACTGATGGACCTTTGACTAGTGCTTGGAGTGACTTTGACGTGTCGTAGTTGTGTTTGTGGAGCTGGGGATGGTACAGGTCAATAATCAAAGTTAGACATTATTTGAAACTAAACAACCATACATTAAGTGATCAGGGGCCAATTATAAGCTAGATATAAACATTAGCCCTAAGGATGGTACAGGTCAATAATCAAAGTTAGACATTATTTGAAACTAAACAACCATACATTAAGTGATCAGGGGCCAATTATAAGTTAGATATAAACATTAGCCCTAAGGATGGTACAGGTCAATAATCAAAGTTAGACATTATTTGAAACAAAACAACCATACATTAAGTGGTCAGGGGCCAATTATAAGCTAGATATAAACATTATCCATGAAAAAGGCAGACGTTAATTTCACGTTAAATTTGTCTTGGGTTGTGTTCAGTGTCCCCTGTAAGGTTCAGTGCGCAATTTTTTTGTTTAAAAAAAAATCGTGTTCAAAGTTAAAAAGCGTCTATTTTTAGTGCATCCCATAAAAACAGATATTATTAAAAATTTGCTGCGCGGTAAATCTTAAATGCTCCGCGACGTCAGTCAGACGTCAGCGCGGCTGATCAGCCGGGTAGCTTAAAGAGAACGTTGGTGGTGTTTATAGAATGACACGCAGCCGAATTTTCCTAATTTTTGTGAAAATACCGATTCAAACAAATACATTTATTATAACACCAGGTCCGTGTTTGGTGGTAGTCACCCCTCATACTGAGAATGAAACAAGTTATAAGGACGGCGCGAGTTACACCACAAATCATGTTATCATTTCCTGCACACCTTCCCATTTATCACTCTCCGCGAGCCATTAACCTCAATGCCCACACATATCAACCAACTCATGTTATATGTAAATGAGAGCGAGCCATTAACCTCAATGCCCACACATATCAACCAACTCATGTTATATGTAAATGAGAGCGAGCCATTAACCTCAATGCCCACACATATCAACCAACTCGTGTTATATGTAAATGAGAGCGAGCCATTAACCTCAATGCCCACACATATCAACCAACTCGTGTTATATGTAAATGAGAGCGAGCCATTAACCTCAATGCCCACACATATCAACCAACTCATGTTATATGTAAATGAGAGCGAGCCATTAACCTCAATGCCCACACATATCAACCAACTCATGTTATATGTAAATGAGAGCGAGCCATTAACCTCAATGCCCACACATATCAACCAACTCGTGTTATATGTAAATGAGAGCGAGCCACGCAGTAAATCACCGAACGCACAGACGCAAATGCAGAATTTAAATAAAATAAGCTAAAATGGTATTTTTCAAGATAGAATTTTCAAGGAAGTGAAAAATTGTTTAAGGGAGATCAGTGAATACATTTGACATTTTAAAAAATTATGAATTTTAACCTTTTTTTTTAAACATCCTTTCAATACAGTGACAATGTTAATGAGTTTACAAAGTAGGGCTGTAACGGATTCACACTTTTTGAAATCCGGCCGGAGCCGGGTTTGGCCAGATTATGAAGTGCAATCCTGCGGAGCCTGATTTGTAAAAATGGCCGGATTCCGGATTTGCGGGAACCGAAATCCGGTACAACCCTAGTAAAATGTTAATTGAAAAACCACATTAACACACATGTAAAGGGCAATAAAGAATCGTACTATTTTAAAGACACCGATAAATTATGACACTGCTGTATGATTCAAGACAAACGAATTAAGGACCGACCCGTCCACCGCAAGTTAAGGACCCGTCCATCATGAATTGAGGACCCGTCCATCATGAATTGAGGACCCGTCCACCACGAGTTAAGGACCCATCCAACCCGAGTTAAGGACCCGTCCACCCCGAGTTAAGGACCCATCCACCACGAGTTTAGACCCGTCCACCACGAGTTAAGGACCCGTCCACCACGAGTTAAGGATCCGTCCACCACGAGTTAAGGATCCGTCAACCCCGAGTTAAGGACCCGTCCACCACGAGTTAAGACCCGTCCACCACGAGTTAAGGATCCGTCCACCACGAGTTAAGGATCCGTCCACCACGAGTTAAGGACCCGTCCACCACGAGTTAAGGATCCGTCCACCACGAGTTAAGGATCCGTCCACCACGAGTTAAGGACCCGTCCACCCCGAGTTAAGGACCCGTCCACCACGAGTTAAGACCCGTCCACCCCGAGTTAAGGACCCGTCCACCACGAGTTAAGACCCGTCCACCACGAGTTAAGACCCGTCCACCACGAGTTAAGACCCGTCCACCACGAATTAAGGACCCATCCACCACGAATTAAGGACCCGTCCACCACGAATTAAGGACCCGTCCACCACGAGTTAAGGACCCGACCACCACGAGTTAAGGATCCGTCCACCACGAGTTAAGGATCCGTCCACCACGAGTTAAGGACCCGACCACCACGAGTTAAGGACCCGACCACCACGAGTTAAGGACCCATCCACCACGAGTTAAGGACCCATCCACCACGAGTTAAGGACCCATCCACCACGAGTTAAGGACCCATCCACCACGAGTTAAGGACCCGTCCACCACGAGTTGAGAACTGAAAACTGGTGGACTTTCCGCAAATTATTTTTTAAATGCAACATGCCGCAAATCACATATAAAACCACACATAAGAGCAGTTCAATCAAATACATATTGGAAAACAATGAAATCAGAAATAAAATAATAGCATTGACCCAATTATTCTTTGAACACTGATGAGATGGCAATAACTAGACGGACTGGGCTTTTAACCTACTGGTTCATTTCAAATCGTTCGCCAAAAATAAACAACTTAAAGGTCTTGATTTAATTTTTGTTTATTACTATGACTGACTTTGACAATCGTAGCTCACGGGGTGTTCTATAAAATGACACGCCTAAACAATTGAAAGAAAAGCCACCTTAACACCAATAAACCACAAGGGAATGCGCAGTACATAGATATCTGGGACTTGGCACTTGACACGAACACATATCTCAGTTCTGTAACCAGGGGACAATGGTCAAACTAGTGGCCAATCGAACTGGGACTTGGCACTTGACACGAACACATATCTCAGTTCTGTAACCAGGGGACAATGGTCAAACTAGTGGCCAATCGAACTGGGACTTGGCACTTGACACGAACACATATCTCAGTTCTGTAACCAGGGGACAATGGTCAAACTAGTGGCCAATCGAACTGGGACTTGGCACTTGACACGAACACATATCTCAGTTCTGTAACCAGGGGACAATGGTCAAACTAGTGACCAATCGAAAAGTTGCTTTGAAACACCCGACTTGTTTGTGTACTTTGAGCTTACCAATGGTCACTCCGTCCAACTGACCCCCGTTAAATATAGTTAACAAGCTGGGTCTTATACAATTAAATGAAAAGCCGAACGACAGCAACTATCTACTTTATAATTTACTTTTACTTGATATTATTTTGGTTGATGTCATTCTAGGTGAGGAGGTAAGGTAGTACCTGGGATTATTTTGTTTGTTGTTGAAGTTAACTAAGAGATTGACACTAGGACTAGGACACCCACTGGGTAACAAAATAGTAACATTTGTTGTAGAGATAGAAGCCGACTGTAGAAAGCAGCTGTTTTACTTTCAAGGACCAAGTAAAAGTGAGGGTTTTTGGGTGATGTAGATGTAGACGCGGCATTGCATGTAGAGGGTTGACGTAAACTTGCGACCGATGTGTTACTGTGAGAGGTATATTGTACATTAGGTAAATGTACACCGCTGTGGTCTAGACCTGCTACAACTGAGTCAAGTACACCGCTGCGGTCTAGACCTGCTACAACCAAGTACACCGCTGCGGTCTAGACCTGCTACAACTAAGTACACCGCTGCGGTCTAGACCTGCTACAACTAAGTACACCGCTGTGGTCTAGACCTGCTACAACTAAGTACACCGCTGTGGTCTAGACCTGCTACAACTAAGTACACCGCTGTGGTCTAGACCTGCTACAACTAAGCACACCGCTGCGGTCTAGACCTGCTACAACCAAGTACACCGCTGCGGTCTAGACCTGCTACAACCAAGTACACCGCTGCGGTCTAGACCTGCTACAACTAAGTACACCGCTGCGGTCTAGACCTGCTACAACTAAGTACACCGCTGCGGTCAAGACCTGCTACAACCAAGTACACCGCTGCGGTCTAGACCTGCTACAACTGAGTCAAGTACACCGCTTGTGTCTAGTGAGGGGGTTATACAAGGGACAAGAAATGGGAACAGAGGGACTAGGATAAGACTAACTTGTGTGTGTGAGAGGGAGAGAGAGGTAGAGAGAGAGAGAGAGAGAGAGAGAGAGAGAGAGAGAGAGAGAGAGAGAGAGAGAGAGGGGGGGGTAAAAAGAGAGAGGGGAGAGAAGGGGAGAGAGAGAATTTAAAAGGGTAATAACTCGTTTGTCCGGATAACTTTCAAGAATCTCTCCAAACATGCCCGACCACACCAATTCGCAGCTTTGTTTATAACGATGGCGCTTATCATCCGCACGTCAGCAGGCCTGGACCAGCCAATGCTCAAATCAGTCAATTGTTTGTGTTGTTTCAAACAACAATCCACTCCGATCTACTCCCCGCCCGCCGGTCTGTGGGGCTGGAGGAAAGGGCCTCTATCTTATCGCTACAACGCTCACGTGTGATCGTGGCCCCCAGGGGGGGGGGCATGGAAGGGACAAGAGAGGCGGTCCTAAGTTGTTTGCCCTGGACTCTCACAAACTTGAGCACAACAAACACATTCCAAACATCCGGCACAACAAACACATTCCGAACATCCCAACAAGCACACGCAGACACAGAAACAGACACACAAATCCCATAATTCAGAGATGTGCAACTATTGTATTTTGTAACTGTGCCAGGCTAAAATTGCAGTACAATGTCACTTAATGGATCCATTTTGTTGAGAGCAAAATTGGACCAAGTATGGTTTTCTCGACACGTCTTCCAGTAATTAAATGCTCACGAAAGCTGCACAGAAACCTATTAAATCCTTTGTTGGGCAATCTTCCGTAAGTATCAGACTGGTTATCTATAGGAATTAATGAAGAACAGGCTTGGTGACCACAGGAAGGCACAACAGGATATTGACGTCACCGATATTTCATAATAAGTGACATTTTGACCCCCAAAAAAAAACGGAAACGAAAAAACTATCATTTAGATTTACAATATCTCGACAAATTAATATATCGAGCCCGATACCGGTATTGAAATAGTCAAAAGAGTTCTAGTATTAATATGTGCAGCCACGATACTGTGTGCCATGTGCTGTGATATTGTTTAGGTATCGGCCGATTTTCGTATACTCAGAAATACTGTGTAAATAGTGCCGATGCCAAGTATACCGTAATTGCTATAATAAAATGTATAACATGTAAACATTATGTTCACGTAATACGTAATTGCTCTAATACTAACAGCAAAGATGCACGCAGAATCGCAGATGTCTAAAACATTTCGTTTCGTATGGAATAACAAAATGTACCGTGTGCAGACTTGCTGTCATTGGCAACCATTCAACCTTCAACCTCATTTTCACTTATTACTATTAATTTGTTCTCATTGTTTCATTCATAAAAGGTGGCCGTGTGCAAAAGCCATTAAACTATTGGTTAGAATTAATAATTATGAGTCAAGGTTGAAGTTTCAAAAGGACTTCCTAATTTTGCTTGTACAATTTAATAAATGATTGTTCGTTTTGTTATGAGTCCTATGTAGCTCATGATCTGGAACTTGTAAACACATCGGAAACTTTGTTTCGGGGAGCAAAAAAATCGGTAATATCGGCAAAACTGGAAATCGGTAGACCCCTTAATTATAAAATATAAATAATTACGAGTGATAAATTTAAGAATGCCGTCATCAAATATGACCGCTGTTATTTTTGTCCTAACAAATACTCATATCGGCACTCATATCGGAAAAAAAATCGTATATCGGCAAAAATGAACATCGGTAGATCCCCTAATATTTTAAATAATTACGAGTGATAAATTTAAGAATGACGCCATCAAATATGACCGCTGTTATTTTTGTCCTAACAAATACTCATATCGGCACTCATATTAGTCATATCGGAAAAAAATATCGGTAATATCGGCGAAAATGCATGTCGGTAGTCCCCTAATATAAAAGATAAATAATTAGGAGTGATAAATTTAAGAATGACGTCATCAAATATTACCGCTGGTTTTTGTCCGAACAAATACTCATATCGGTACTCATATCGGCAAAAAAAATATCGGTAATATCGGTATCGGCAATATCGGCAAAAAGGCATATCGGTAGACCCCTACCCATAACTGTCCAACCCCAGTCTGTAAATTAAAGGTCTTTCTTTCCTTCAGACAGGCGGGTCATTTAAATGGTTCATATTTTCAATATACATAAACGCCTAAGATGCACCCAGCACATTTTCTCACTATCAAAGAAGGAAAACTTTTTAACACCTAAAATGTTACTTATCACACTCAATGGGGAAAAAAGGGGGTGTCATTTAATGTGTATTTAAATTTCCCCCTGACTTTCGTTGAACTCTTCAAAACTAATCCAGCAAATAACTTGACACAATCATGTAAGAATATACAAGCCTGTCCCCCTCCCCCCAAGACAACTCGACGCATTCTTAACGTCAGGCTTCGCGTGGCAGGGTGTGTCATGACAATAGACTCAACATGTAAGTAATAACCCGAAAACCCAAAACAGACTGCCTCTAACAATTATTTCAAAACGTCTCAATAAGGGAGAATGAAAGCTGGATATGGAAAGAATGAAGGAATGCGAACGGAATGTAGAGGAGATGGGGTGGGGGGGGGGAGAGAAAAGTCGGAATGGAAAGATTGAAAGGGTAATTTATCAACAACAACAAAAATAGACTTGAAACATAATTTGAACACGTAAGTCAGGTCCAACAGTTCAACTGATGGGAGACTGACGCTAACCCAGCAGTGGCGTAACAACGGCTTGGCATTGGGACAGTTGCCAAGGGCGCCGGCCTGCTCCAGTTCAAAAGGGCGACGATAAATCTGGGGTACATAATATTCCATTTTGTCAGTCCGATGGATTTGTGGACCGGACACATCTAAACCCACTAATTCAAAATCACGAAAATTCGTGGCAACACAAACAATTTTAAGAAATGGAAATTATTAGGAAAAAAAAGGGCTCGAAAAGGGTGGACTAATTGACGACTTTGCAGCACTGAAAAGCGAAATTTTGAAATGGCGCCATACATTAACTATAATTTTAAAATGTATATTTTTGAATCTGATAAAATTTGTGAGTCAGTTTAATATTTGTTTTAAAAATTCCCTTGAATCGCATATTAAAAATCACACTTTCCATTTGTCGCCAACAATACAGAATGAATTTATTAATTTGTTATCAGCGAAACTACAAAGTGAAATAATTAAAAAAAATTTGAAGAAGCTAAATATTATAGTACAGTATTTGATAGCACTTGGATGTATCTCACAAAGTCCAATCAACTGAAATTATTCGGTATGTGAAATTGTCAGATAAAGAATACACCATCAAAGAGAGGTTCGTTGGTTTCATAAACACAACAGAAAAACAGAAGGAATTGCTTTGGAAATTAAAGCAGCATTAATTCAAAATGGTTTATCACTTTAAGATGTACATAGCCAAAATTACGATAATTGGGGCAACAGGGCAGGGAAGTACAATGGAGTTTCAAGCTATACTTCAAAAAGAGAATCCACTTGCTCGGTATATCCCGTGTTGTGCAGTCTTAATTTGGTAGGTGTGCACGCGGCCAGCATTGATGCAGATGTTTTGACATTTTTAAAAATTATACAGGCATTATACATATTTTTTCTCCTTGTCAACTAGTAGATGGGGGGAAAAATATCCTCAGTCACTGAAATCAGCCTAAAGAAACATACGGACATAAGATGGTGTTCCAAAGCAAATGCTGTAAGTGCTGTATATGAGCAACTGGAGCAAATTATTTTAGTATTAATTGAAATGAAGGATAATCACTTACTCGCTGATGCATTATCTGTTGCTAAATCATTGCATCGTCAAATCCATAGATACAAGTTTATTGCGTTCCTTACTATTTGGAATTTGATATTGGAAAAAGTAATCAAAATCCATATATCACTACTAAAAATATATAAAAATGTCTTTAAACAAAAAAAATATATATTATATATATAAAAAATAGACCAGGCTAATTATGGATCATCGATGAAGGACCTAACTTGGATAAATTCAAAATATCTTCTTTTGCAGTCATTGATTCAATAATGAAACAGTTAAAAGACAGATTAGTTTTTCTAAAAAAATATAGCAGAAGACTTTAATTTTCTGACTGGGAAAGCGTTTCAATCTTTTGCAATGGAAGAATTTAGAATCTAAAACTGTTCTATTATCAGGCAAATATCCTGAAATAAAAAAAAGATCAATTTATAATTGAAATAAAATGCTATAAACACCAAATGATTGAACTATTGAAAAAAAACCTGTGACATGTTTCATTTAGATCTAAATGTTATCGCTACATGGGAATTGCAGGAATCGTACCTAAATATCGAACGAGCTCTGAAAACATTTCTTACAATGCAAACCACAGTAGCCACTGCTGAAAGGAGTTTCTGCAAACTAAAAATTATCAAAAATTAATTGAGATCGTCGACAGGTAACAACGCACATCATGTCTGGCTCTTCTTTCCATCGAAAGTGGACTAATCAGTCAAATAAAACTTCGATGAAATAACAATAATTTTGCAAACATTAAAGCAAGAAATGTAAGAGAAATTCAATTATTTTTTCTAACAATTGAAAAAATCGCAAAGCTTAAACTTGTCACTTATCAAGGGCGCCAAAAAAAATTAGCCAAGGGCGTCAAAAACCCAGTTACGCCTCTGCGCCCCGAGCGTCAAACTTCCACGAGGTGCCAAGTCCAAGGCAGACACACCCGACAGCAAGACAAATCAGATAAAACATGACCCGTACCATACACCGTGCAAAAGTACCCGGCACCACGATCCGGCCTCTGTCCCCAAGGGGGGAGGGACCACCGCGCATCTGTGTGGGTAGTTGGCTAACGAAGAGCACATTTCCACTGCGATTATTAGATGCCTTCGCGTAAAGCTATTTACAACAACCACGTGCAATTATGAGGAGCCTCAGTGGCGTAATTGTCGGCTCTGTCTAAACTTAGCAGACGGATTGTGTTTACAGTAACGTACAGTAGAGCCGTCTCGTTTTTCTTCTGGCGGCGCTACAGCCAGACTGACAGCTGACAAGGGAGAGAGATGGCGAGCACACTCGTTGGATGGTAGCAAGGTGAGAGTGAGATGTTCAGTGGAATGATGGTAGAAAGGGGAAATAAGCCACCTAGTCATATTCAGATGGTCGTGGAGGGACAATATGGGCAGCGCGGTGAAAGGGAGAAAAATACTTCATAGCAGAATGTCGAGTGACCATCTGTTGGAAGTACAGAATACAGGTCATCCTTTACAAATAACATTAAATTTAGGTTATCTGTCACTGGCTTCGGGAGAAATAAATCAGTCTGATTAGACTATTGCCAGCTGATCCTGTGGTTTTTAAAACCGGAAAAGGGTCATCTTGTTTTTTGGGTATGGGGCACATTCATGTTTGTGTAAAACAGAATAACTTGCCCCAACCTCCACCAAATTTGAGTGCGTCCCATACACGTAAAAGTAATAAACTTTATAAACGTCTCCAAAACGCCTTTCAGAAATATAGCTAATCAAAACAAACTTTTTCAAATATAGTTCACATTTAGCTATAAAGAAATAATTTTTCTCACACACCCGAAAAATACCCCCCCTCTCTTTTTTTTTCCGTTTTTTTTTAAAAACCAACCTGGCAACACCACTTAAACTGAAACGTGAAAGCGGAAATGATGTACTCCAACCAGTTATGCTCTTTTATCTCTGAAATAACTCCCTACCCCATAAACGTCCCCCTTACTTGGAGGTATGCTTTAACTATTCCTTACTTGCTTTAGTTGCTGGCCCTGTGACACTGTGAAAACAGGTGAGTTTTTTTTAATGTTTAGCACTTTATTGAAAATAAAAACAGTTTACGATAATTAAATGAAGTCCAATTGTTCCTTATGTGTTGAGTTGTCATTAAAAAATAAAATGAATTATATTTTTAACACCATATTGTCCCCGTGTTCTCAAACATGCAGGTACATATACCAGGAAGTAGCATTGTAGAAGTATAATTCCTTTCCTCGCCAATAGACAAATGAGCATCAAGATACATCAAACATTGAGACTCCTTTGTACGGGTTCACCTCCACATATCCCCTCTGAGCCGGTCGTACCATCGAGACCCCCCAGTCAACTCTAACATTCAGCGCTACGCCTAGGTAGAACCAAAGCCAACGGTGTTTAGCTTAAACCTACACCTTTATCTACCCCATGACCTCAGCCACATTTAACATCTGGAACCATTTGGGTAGGCATGCTGAGCAGTGGCTCTCAAGTTATCTAGGCCGGACCGGGAGATTTTCTTTGGGGCATTTCAGGATTATTGAGAAATAGTAAAGTGTATATAATAAAAAAAAAGTTTTGTTTGTTTTAGTTAAAACTACCATTCCAATCATATTTTCCAAAAATGTAAAACCATTGCATACACCATGGAGTGGAGTGGGGGTGAATACATGAGACGGGAGTCAGTACATGAGACGGGAGTCAGTACATGAGACGGGAGTCAGTACATGAGACGGGAGTCAGTACATGAGACGGGAGTCAGTACATGAGACGGGAGTCAGTACATGAGACGGGAGTCAGTACATGAGACGGTAGTCAGTACATGAGACGGTAGTCAGTACATGAGACGGGAGTCAGTACATGAGACGGGAGTCAGTACATGAGACGGGAGTCAGTACATGAGACGGGAGTCTAATATTTTCTGTGGTGTGCATGTGTAGTTTATGAGTGTGTACGAAGTGCATTTATGAGTGTCGGTGTTTAGGGGTGTGTGTACGCGTGACGTGACGTAGAAGAGCAAGTCTAGGGACAACTCTTGGCGCCTCCTGTTACATCCTACAAAGGTCAGGCCACAGAAACATTTCCCAGCTTCCTGTACAGGTTACAAGACAAGAGGAACAGGTGAGAAACCGAAACTGGATGTTAGCATCGCTTTTGGAATCAGGTCATTGGAATACGGGTGAATGTGTGTGGGTCATTGGAATACGGGTGAATGTGTATGGGTCGTTGGAATACGGGTGAATGTGTGCGGGTCGTTGGAATACGGGTGAATGTGTGCGGGTCGTTGGAATACGGGTGAATGTGCGCGGGTCGTTGGAATACGGGTGTGTATGGTAAGAGTGTGTATTTCTGTGCGTTGGGGTCGTTTAGCTCTTTATTTTAAAATAATAGAAAACAAAGTTATTCTGAAACAAGAGTCAGCTAATACCCCGAAGACCTGATATTTCTATCAAAGGGGCACTGCCCCCCCCCCTTCCACTTTGAGACTAGTAGAAACTCTAACTTTTGGTTGGCATCAAAAAAGGGAGCTAGCATTCCTCAATGTGATACCTGTAATCGCACAACAAAAAGATAACTCTGATTGGAATGAAAGCCTGGCATTCTTTTTGGTGAAAAGAAAGGTTTGTTTTTCCCCCTGCTTTTACAAAGGGGGTGCGGATGACAAGAAAATCACAACAAAGGGGTCGAATTGGGTACAAGGATCCCGTTTGTTCACAGCATGACCCAACTCCCCTACCATAAACACACAGCACTGTTGACACAGGAAAGGTTCAACAGAGGAAACACAGAGAGCACGTAAGAAAGAATAGTGGCACTGACATACAGGAGGAAATTGTGGTGGGAGAGAGATAGCATTAAATATTGAGTGGAAGAGGCGCAGTTATGTTTCAGAGAGATGAAACGGTGTGTGTTGTTGAGTGTGTGTCATGGGCGTGAATAATTGAAATACATGTATGTTTATCCGATGATATTAGCAATGCAATTTGTATGTCACACGTAGAAGGGCATTACGGTTTTGTTACGGGTCAAGTAGATGGTGTTACAGGCCATAATTTTAGTTAATAACAGTTTGGCCTTCTACAGGAATTCTTTTAAAAAACGTCGGGACTGATTTAAACTAGCATACAGCTAAATGAATGGACTTTATGCAAGACAACGCGCCCTTGGTTTGTATATGGTCTAACACGGCACCAATAATCACAAGGAACCAATCTGTAATGAAATGACAGATTTAAGGTGTAAGCCTACAACGCTGACTGACACGACCATGTGCTGTCTTGTCATTCAAAATGAACAGACCTATTAATGAAACGGTAACTTTGGTATGGAAAGAGAGTATGAATATAATTACCATATATATATTTACGCTCAATTATCGCTGACTGTGGCTAAATCATAATCCTTTTGGTTTCCAGATTAACATTAACCAAACAACGCACGAACCTATGACGTCAGCATTTGTGTTGTAAACAATGCTGACTGACTCAAAGAGTTATTTTTTGGTGCAGTAATTTGGTGCACTGCTTTCAAAAATTACTTTAAAAATCGTGTGGTGATTAGCACTGTAAAAAAAAATATACACTAGTAACAAAGCCCGCCCAAGGACGGGAATAAGTGTAGGGTGACCTGTGAAGTTCATGGACGTTATGTTTTGGTAGTTGTTATGCTGAAGCGTTTGCAGGACATTGTCATCGCAGGGCAAGGGATGTGGACAACAACAACAACAAAAACAGCAACAAAACAAAACAACAAAACAACAACAACAACAGCACAAAACAGCAACAACAACTACAACAACAACAATAACAACAACAATAACAACAACAAAAACAAACAACACTTAAAACTCTTGCCACTACAGGACCATAAAGGAAAAAGCAGAATTGTCATTGGAATAAGCGGCAGGCATCACTTCAAGATGGGAACAACATAATGAATTATGACACCCAAAAAAAACTGCACCAAAAAATAACTCGTTTTGAACCTCCGCGTAATATGTAAATTTTTCTCCGCTAGTGATTGGCTGTAGGAATCATATGTGTTTGAGGGACCAATCGCTATAGATGAAGGGACAGAAAGGACAGAAACTTGCCTTTTATTATATAGGATACTTTGTGTACATTTCAGGAATATTTCGTATTTATCATACAAGGATAAGTTACTTGGGCTTTTGCAAAACACAGAAAACCCTATTATAACATACTTTGTGTACATTTAAGATATTTTAATATTACGTATTTATCATACAAGGACAAGTTAGTTGGGATTTTGAAAAAGGTGGGCGCCGTAGGCGCCCTTAAAAAGGGGGGGGTCCCGCTGGCGCCACGGCGCCGCAGCACAAACTAGTAATGTAGAACAGACTAAATTCCATACAGCACGGGGTATATAAATCCTATGAGCATTCTAGTAGTGCGCACTCACACACTTAAAGTTGATACTTGTTATTGTTATATTATAAATCAATGTTCACATAATGAGACACTTTAAACGCAGCCATTATCATTATATGACGAATTCATTCAGGTGCACATTTAAGAAACATCATTATTTTATCAAAGGCAGACACCCCCTTCCCTCCCAGTAACATTTACAGGCAGCTCACGCTAATCTACTGGCGATCACACGACACCATTAGGCCCCCCCCCGCCCAGCCCACCCCGGCACAAGGTTTCATTTGTTTTGATGGATCCACCAGCCAGGATCACAACACGTGCTGACGGGCTGGCTTTCAAACCAAACTATTACTTTAGACTGAACATCTATCGGTACAACTGGCACACTTGGCTTCTCATTACAAACACAAAGAAGAAAGGGAAAAGACGGCCCCCCTCCCCTTTCCCATCTTCTCGCCAGATCCACTGGTTAGAAATTCCAGAGAATTTCTCCCTCCCTCCCTTAACTTTCAAACACACACATACACAAATAAATAAAACGGCATTCTTGTCTTAACAAGCTCGCCTCCTGCATCCCATCCAGGCCTTGGCTCAAGGAGGCTCAAGTATAGGAGCCTTACCAATTGTAGCCACAGTTCTTAGACCTTAGCCGTAAAAATGAAAAGAATTTAACGTTTTAGATTAGCTTGCGAGAATGGGGCAGGAGGCGTGGGTTCAACAATCGAGTTACGGTTCATGTCATCTCTTTACATCAGGGAGTATCAACACTGATTTCATGACAAAAAGCTTGGCAAACCACAATAAAAACTTTAACAAGTATTCCCCTTCATTTCCCTAACACCACGTTTTTCCCCTAAAGGCCGACACACCGATCCTTGGGGTCTAGTTGCTCCCCTGTACCCCACAGACGCATCCCGGAGAAATTTACCTGTGCTAATGATCCCTCGCCTGATAATTACTAGTACACTCTACACCTGGGGCCGAGTGAGCGGCCATAACTCATTTCTACGGTCTCAGGGCGAGACGAGTTACTTCCCTTGGTTGATAAAGCTTATCACTGTGGAGAGGATCGGCATAGGTTTCTCCGCCCGTCCGCCCCCTCCCGTGTCTAAAGTAGTATTTTTTTTTAAATCTTGCACATCCAATATGGAGCAACGATATTAATTAAATATGTATTAATTTGTTGGTGACTTCAACATCTTTTGACAAACTATAGTTAAATAAAAAAATTAATAATAAATCAATTAAAATTCATATACAATTATTTTTTTTAAATTATGGAGCATGTTTTTTAAAGCGATATTTTGTCACCCGATTTGTGGAATTTGGGGGGGGGGTGATGTTCATAGATAAATTAAGCTGTTTGCCTTACCTAGAACTAAGTTTAATCCAATGGGGGAAATAGCGTTACAGTATTTTATTCTTGTCATATCATTAAAGTTTAAATTTAAAGTAAAATAAACAGATTTTACATAAGGTGCTCAAGTCACTATATAAGAAAGGGCATCAATGAGTCTCAGTGTTAGGTACACTTACTGTGTCCAGCGCGTTGACCGTAGTTTCATCCATGGCCTCCGCCTCACATCGATCTTCTGCGGTGCCTCCACACATTCCAGCAAAGGCTGCAATACTCCTGACAGGAAGAAAGCATTGGACAAACAAGATGAGCATGAGCACCAGCCAGGGTCACTGTTATACTAGGCACACGGTCACTGTTATACTAGGCACACGGTCACTGTTATACTAGGCACACGGTCACTGTTATACTAGGCACACGGTCACTGTTATACTAGGCACACGGTCACTGTTATACTAGGCACACGGTCACTGTTATACTAGGCACACGGTCACTGTTATACTAGGCACACGGTCACTGTTATACTAGGTGCACAGGTCACTGATATACTAGCCGCACAGGTGACTGATATACTAGGCACACGGTCACTGTTATACTAGGTGCACAGGTCACTGTTATACTAGGCGCACAGGTCACTGTTATACTAGGCGCACAGGTCACTGTTATACTAGGTGCACAGGTCACTGTTATACTAGGCACACGGTCAGTTATACTAGGCGCACAGGTCACTGTTATACTAGGCGCACAGGTCACTGTTATACTAGGCGCACAGGTCAATGTTATACTAGGCGCACAGGTCACTGTTATACTAGGCGCACAGGTCACTGTTATACTAGGCGCACAGGTCACTGTTATACTAGGCACACGGTCACTGTTATACTAGGTACACAGGTCACTGTTATACTAGGCACACGGTCACTGTTATACTAGGTACACAGGTCACTGTTATACTAGGCGCACAGGTCACTGTTATACTAGGTGCACAGGTCATTGTTATACTAGGCACACGGTTACTGTTATACTGTTATACTAGGTGACCTATAACAGTGACCTGTGCACCTAGGTGAAATTTTGAACAGTTCCGTGTCTCTCCCTCTCTTTGTAGCCAAGTCATTAGTCAAACAATAAACAACGTTTTTATTTGTTTTTTTTAAATATCTTATATTCTTTCCTTAAATAAAAAAATAATAATAAGCACTAGCATCGAAATGCTTCAATAATGATTTATATTGATACAGGGCAAGCGGACAGGCCCCTGGTTTTTATAACCCACAGTTTATTAGGACTCACCTTGCAGCCCCCAGGTACATGAGCAGATCCCCATCTACTACACGGTTGGGGCGCCATCGTATCTCCTCCCTGTGTTCACACTTCTCCGGCATATCCGCGGGGTTAGTGTCTGGTTTACATTCTGGTAGCCGAGCCTGAAACATCAAAGATCACGTGGCTGGGTTTTTACAAATCAAAACAAACACAAAGTTAACATGAGAGACAACTCAAAATACAATGGTGACACCAATGGCTATTCTACGTTGATAAGTATCACGTGACTGAGACTCGTCTTCAAAAAGGCAAGCACCTAATCGTAGACACAACTGACAGGTCCACCAATTGGGAGTAATCTTTCAGGAGAGTATACATTTTAGGAAAATTGCCAATACCATAGTGTTATAAATATGGCATAGTTACATTGAAGGATTGAAATGCATCCTTTCCTTATTCAAACATTACCGAGCCGATGCCGCGTGTACATGTCACGAAGTTCTTTACTTCTAGGGAGGTCAAGAATATTCCCAAATTGCGCACTACCGGAAGTGGCACAAGTTTATCCACGTCCCGAAGTGCCTCGAATGTGCATGTTTGAATGACACATGAAATAAACTGTAAACTACACAGCTGCAGTTTCCCTACGAGCTGGAACCGAGCCTTCGTCATCCTATCTACGCACCCCTCCCCTCCCAAGCCCTAATCAACTGGAGGGCAGTTCTATCTCTCTAACAAAAACCGTTATCTGATGTTGTAAGATCGACGTGCACGCAAAGAAAGGAAGTAATTAAACGCGCCAATGATAAACAACCCAGGTAGACATATCCTCCGTACATCCCTCACCCCGTGACAGCAGCCAGGTAGAGCATTGAATAGTTGTCTACCACCAACAGTAGGTGGGTTGGGGGGGGGGATCTCCTGATATGCTGGATATCAATAATCAATGCCATTCGATTTGGGGGGGGGGCAAAGTATTAGGTGAAGAATAACTGCTACAACACAGAGAGGCTGGGGAATATGACATTTGTATTTACTGGCTCGGCAGTTGGTGCTGCAGAAGGTCAACATTCAATATTTGTTAATTTCAAATAATGATGATGACCACGGTCGTTAAAATAGAGCTAGAATTTGACGAAAACTATGCAACAGTGAACACTTTCTGATGAAGGCTTAGTAGACAAACGTAATTTAAAATTAAACATTTTTTTTTCCTTTTGCAATGTCAACACTACACCTGGACGGGTAATGGAGAAAACCCCAACAATGTTAAGTAGTGGCTTGGCACCTAACAAAAATCACAGTTGTTATATATAGATTCTAAACTTGTAGCTCGATTGTATGCTTTCAAAACAAAGACAAATAACATTTTTTGAATCCCGAACAATAGAAAATGTGATAATACAAAATACAATAATGAAAAGTTTAGCTAAAAAAATTAATGTCCAAAAATAAATAAACTCCTGAGATTTTTATTTAGATTCTCATTCATTTCAAGCTAAACCTTTGAAATACTTTGTTATATTCTTCCTTTAACTTATTGGTTTGTGCTTAAACCCAATGAGACAGCTCCTCTTATTCTTTGTCTCCTTCCAAAAACACGGGAGTAACTTTCTACAAAGACTCGTGCTAAGGACATAATGAGCCGTGGCTAAGTTCAATACTAACCTGATGGCTCGGCCCCACCCTGATCTCGCCTTGTGTGGTAGCCAGCCTCCTATTGTCCGGTCTGTAGGCGAGGATGTAGAAAAAATGGTCCGGACTTGGAACGAAGCTGCAGGCTGACCTGAGGTCGGTGTATTGGACCACGTGACACTTGCCCCTGTGGATGAGAGATGGCCGTGAGCTGGTTGCTGCATTGAGGTTGAACTCCCACAGACAAATACATGTGTGTACCCAGAGGCGTAACAACGACTTGGCATGACTTGGCATCGGGGCAGTTGCCAAGGGCGCCGACGGCTAATCCTTCAATAATCAATTTATTCTATATAATTTAGTATTTTCCCTATTTCTCAAGGGCGCCAAAAATGAATTAGCCAAGGGCGCGGAAAACCCAGTTACGCTTCTGTGTGTACCATTCATAGACAACACGTTCACGAACTCTATTGTAATGTATGTAGGTGAGAAGATTTTGTAATGGATTCTGGTATAGTTTTTACAAAGGTGGAATTTGTACGAGTGGCCCCGACCCGAGAGCTTGATAGTTCCATCACCATCATCCGGTGACTTCAAGGGAGAGTACAACAATGTTTCCTTTAAGCTGCGCGGCTACGCATATATCTGACCGACGCCGCGCAGCAGTTTAGAATTACTGCAAATTTGGTAAAATATTGCACAAATAAGACATGGAACAAAAAGTTTAACATTGAATTGATAGGTGGACCTATAGAGTTATTTGAAGTCATCGGTGGGCGTGTGCTGTACTATAGGAATTGTGATAGTAGGTGGACCTATAGAGTTATTTGAAGTCATCGGTGGGTGTGTGCTGTACTATTGGAATTGTGATAGTAGGTGGACCTATAGAGTTATTTGAAGTCATCGGTGGGCTTGTGATGTACCATAGGAATTCTGAAGCTTTTGATGACATATATATTCAGATATTTAAAAAAGCAACTAATTCATATTAAGCCCCAGGGACGGATGGGTGCTGAAACACGTCATCCGAGAGTTGAAACGTTTCCTGACCAACAAATCCAAACAAACGCCCGGCTTAGATCTTTAACCCAATCCGCTTTGGAAAACCGGAAGTCCAATGTGGTTTGAGTTTACAGTGAAGTCAGCACGATTCGTTTGTCGACTTGGGGAAGAAGGAAATCGGGACAGAAAGGAGCGGGTAAGAATTGTAATGGAGGAGGGGAGTGCTGAGACAAACTCGCCACGGGTCTACTTGCAGTGAAGAATCACTTACACTTAAGGAATAGGGATGATGTGGCGGGGCAAGGACACGTGGCGAATGAGACAACAAGGGATTTTTTAAAACCCTATTCTACTAGGATAATCAATTTAGAATTCCATTTAAGCAAGATAGATTAGAATGGAAAGCGCGTCGCGTTATGCAAGAAATCAAATCAAATGGTTCAATGCGAGATTAAATTTGATTTGTGCCGTAAGTTCAGAATCATTTTAAGCTGGGCCCAACACTGAAATAAATGACCCCATGCCTGAGAGTGGAATGTCGATCTAGAGTTGAGGCTAAATCTATCAGACAAATCTTTTTCTACCATGTACTTAACCTGTCAGATCTATCTTTTTGGTATAACCATGTCTAAGTATCCAAATAGTTCGAGGTCCTTGTCTGGTATCCCATCTTTCCTTTTTCGTTCAGACATACTGGTCAACGGGAATATCTTTAAGGCCAAGAATGCATATGAAGAGAGTTAATTCAACTACTAATGTAGAGATGATTCACTTTCTTTCAATATCATTTATCTTATCTATGTCCATCTGTAAATTCCCTGCAATGAGTTTGGCTCATATATATCTGATAATTAATCCATGTTGTATTTGTATGTCTTCTGATAAACTTCAAGGTGATTTAGCGACGTTCAAAATTAATCTCAGAAGCGATTCAAATTTATGCATAGGGAGTTTGTGTTCACAACGAATGTTTGCGAACAATGACACAAAACATTTTTAATGTGTCACAAGTTGCAATTCAACTGGGTCTGCATTCTCTTCTCCGTTTCTGTTGTAACTATTCACTGTTTTCTTCAAGGTTTAAGGAAATGATGAAAATTAAACATCGTAGTCTTATTTGCTTTCTACACTTTTAAAAAATGTTTCAACGTAATGGGGATAGTTGATTTGTTATGAGACTACCAAAACAAAAGTATTTTGATTAGGCTCATTGATAATGCTTAGCACTTACATTGCGACATTGTATTTTGGTCATGTCATTAATCATCACCATTTGAGTGACAGAAAAGAACTAATATTTTAATGGTAGCCTATAAAAAACAAGTGCTTCATCACTGCCCCTCACAACGAATCGTCCCCGCAGATTACTGAAAATTGTATTGTCTCCACCCCACTTCATCGAGCAGTCCCACGGTGTCGTGGGGCAGTTGACTTCGGAAAAACATTTGTTTAATCATACACGTCTCACTTTGGCTTAAACGATTGTCAATAAAATATGTACAAAATACGTTTTATACACGTCAACACGTCAAAGGAAGACATCACTGGCATTAACCAACAGCATGAAATGACTTTACTTACTCGGGCAGTCAGACCGAGCTCACCTGGATAGGATCGCCATAATGGGTGACGTCATAAGCCATACTGATTATGTAAATGTTATCAATTTTACCATCTTAAATAGAAGCCCAGAGGAATGACTCACAAGCCAGAGTCTGAAACATGTACACAAGTCGGACGATTAGTTGCTAAATTGTATAAACTTTCAGCAGATTGCTTTAATAAAAGCCGCGCAGTAAAGAGCCCAAGCCAACGACTGATTCTCTCTATTAAGTCTTCTTCGTGCTATCACTACTGACATTATGTCACAGCGATCTAAAGATGTTGACCCCTGCTTATCGGCATGTCGTTCATGATACGCTTTCAGCGCAAGGGGATACCACAGCCTATCGGGAACCGAGAGTTTCACACGCATTTATTAGGCGTAAACATGAGGGCCTTATATGTGTAAGTGGCAACATTCACATATTCCTGGCCATTAGCTGACAGCTGGGCTAATAAGCAAATACTCCTAGTCATGAACAGACGTGGGTGATATCGGTGCACATTCCTATAAGATTCCTGGGCACCAGGATGGGATGCAGATCCCAAAACATGGGGGTAATGTGCACATCACAAGAACTAAGGGTTAGGTGCACATATCAAGAACTGAGGCTTAGGTGCACATCCCAAGAACCGATGGTTAGGTGCACATCCCAAGACCCGATGGTTAGATGCACATCCGAAGAAACGATGGTTAGGTGCACTTCCCAAGAACTGAGGTGCATATCTCAAGTACCGATGGTGAGGTCACATTTCAACAACGAATGATGGGTTGCACATCCCAAGAACTGCGGGTCAGTTGCATACCAAGCACAAGGTTAGACCGCCGAAAACGGTCAGAAAATGCCAGCAAACTATATGCCGTATTTAATGTGTTACTATCAAAAGCCCATTTATTTTCTATCTTCGGTAAATACTATGGCTGCTTTCAAAAAGAGGGTTAAGGGAGGAGACAGGGTTAAGTATATAACACGTCTTAAAAGTTACATATGCTGTAGTTGTTGCAGCCTAGGCTACACTGTGTTAGTTTGGATGGTTCAACAGCCACATCCGTAATCAAACTTAGCGTACGCTACTCACCGCAATGACGTAATTGGTAGAGTGTCCGTGGCTTCTGAAGAGAATAGCTCCCTTTGCTGTATAGAAGTGTCGTGAATAAAGTCTTCGCCGTTTTTTCCTGAAAGGGTAAGACCATTTGTTTAAAATACTAAATTTAAAAATAGCCATTTAACATTCTAGAAACAAAGAAAGAGCACGATGCATGCAATCGTTCCCAATGAAATGAGAGGTGATTTCTAGCCCACTTGGGCGGTCACCGTCATGGAGGCAATAAAAATCAAATTTATTTTAATGTTTAAAATCTTCTTTAAAGCTTTAGGAAACCACATAGAAATGTAGAAGTTGTGGTCAGGTGTAATCAAGAAAAGTTTACTTCTATTAATACAATAAAAAATGATTGTTTTTTTTCGGCGAAATATAAAACCAAAATATATAACTATCACATTAGCGGTAGAGGGATTCATTCATATGGAATATAAGATGTCTAGCAATGTGCATGGAGTATGAGATGAGTCTAGCACTGTGCATGTAATATGAGATGAGTCTAGCACTGTGCATGTAATATGAGATGAGTCTAGCACTGTGCATGTAATATGAGATGAGTCTAGCACTGTGCATGTAAAATGAGATGAGTCTAGCATTGTGCATGTAATATGAGATGAGTCTAGCACTGTGCATGTAATATGAGTTGAGTCTAGCACTGTGCATGTAATATGAGATGAGTCTAGCACTGTGCATGTAATATGAGATGAGTCTAGCACTGTGCATGTAATATGAGATGAGTCTAGCACTGTGCATTTAATATGAGATGAGTCTAGCACTGTGCATGTAATATGAGATGAGTCTAGCACTGTGCATGGAATATGAGATGAGTCTAGAACTGTGCATGAAATATGAGATGAGTCTAGCACTATAAGTGGAATAGTGTGTGAAAATCGAGATGTGTGGAATCTCAAATCTACCATTGTGTGAAAACTGAGTTGTGTGGAAAATGCGGTATGTGGATTATGTGATGTGCCGAGTATTATGTGATGTGCCCAGTATTATGTGATGTGCCGAGTATTATATGATGTGCCGAGTATTATGTGATGTGCCGAGTATTATGTGATGTGCCGAGTATTATATGATGTGCCGAGTATTATGTGATGTGCCGAGTATTATGTGATGTGCCGAGTATTCCAGACTCCAGAACATAATAAGCTTTCACCATTAGCACCAATGACAAGCCATTGCACTAACGAAACGCGCTGTAGAACCAATTTTCAAATCGATTTCTCGCTTTGATTATATTAGTTCACAATCGATTTGCCTTTTCCGCCTGGTGTAGCCGTGTGTGTCCCAGATCGATATCAGACGGCCCCAAAGAGTGTGATCGACTACACTAATCCGACTAAAGTAACTGGACACAAACATTTGGGATCAGGGGAAATCAGGGAAATAGTGGGCGGGGTGGGTATGGAGATGGTGAGACGAAGTAGATGGTCATGTGTAGGGAATGGAGAGAGGGACACATGAAATCGACTATGCCCCCCCCCTCTGGAAACTAAGGGCGGTGTGAGATTCCTTCACTTATTAATTGTAATAGCCGACGAGCCTAACATTGAACATCTTGATGTAAGACATGAGACCATCGATACACAAGTCTCCAAAAACGATTATTGAACGTTCCACGAGTTGAACATGACACATGAGCCCAAACATTGTGAGCTGACAACATACATTCTTTAGCCCGAATAAATGTCTTGAATTGAGAGAAAATGTGATTCTTTCTTCCACTCCAGTATGACAAAGCAAATGACCAACACATCCCCATTAATCCTGTAAGGTCACGCCCATTAATCCTGTAAGGTCACGCCCATTAACTACATGAGTTTTTCAACCATGGAAGGATGCGGGTTATTCAAGTAGAGTATACTGTATGTTTTGTCGTTATCGCATGGAAAATAATTTATATGTAACAGGTGTTATGTGCATTATGTCATATACACATCAACTACACCAAACTGTGACTACGGAAAATTATATACAATGATAACTTTTACACGTCAGTGTCAGACTTTTCATTACGAACTGTATGGCATTCCCATATCATACATATACCCATGAACTTTTATAGCAATGAGGTTGATATCTAATGATTAGCTCGAGCAAGACTGGATTCGGTGGACAGAGCGGAGGAATCACTAGTAGGTCAACGGTCAAAAAGGCGATTCTCAGCAAAGAGTTGTGGAACGCTAAAGGCATGACAAGACACACAGGACATCATGGCCATCCACTGCACCCGTCTCCATCACCAGCCGTCTCGACTTTGTCCTGCCGCTGGATCAAGATGGTCTCGGGCGAGAGAGTGAGATCGACGAACTGCGCAACACCTTCTCACTTAAATCCAAGTCACCGCGCAAGTCACTTTTCTCATCAATCCCATAACAAGCTGAAAGTGAACAGGGCAGTGGTGCTCCCCACACTGCTATAGGCTTGTGAAACTTGGACTGTATATCAGCGCCATGCAAGAAAGCTTAACCACTTTCATACAAGCCCCAGGAAGATCCTCGGCATAAAGTGGAGGACAAAATTTCAGACACAGTGGTACTGACCAAGGCAGATCTCAACAGCATCTTCACCCTCCTGATACAGTCCCAGCTTCACTGGGCAGGGCACGTAGTCCGAATGCCAGACGAGAGACTGCCAAAGAGAATCTTCTATGGCGAGCTCCAGCATGGCCAGCGGTCCCACGGTGGGTAAAAGAAACGCTTCAAAGACACACTAAAAGCCTCACAGAAAGCGTTTGCCATCAAGCCAGACACGTGGGAACAGGCTGCAATGGACCGATCAACCTGGCGCTCTTCTATCCACGAAGGTGCCAAGTCATGCGAGGCACACCGGATCGCCGCCGCAGAAAAGAAGAGGCAAGCCTGAAAGGCCCGTGCTGTCAACCCTCCTGGAGATGTCCCACTCGTCCCTTCTGTTTCCGAACCTTCCGTGCAAGGATCGGCCTCATCAGCCATCTGCGCACGCACAAACAGAGCCAGTCCCAGCAACCCTCTGATAACTAGAGTGGTCCTCGTCGAATCGACGGACAAACAAACAGCTCGAACAAACACACGGGAACAAGGTTTGATAGATACGGGGATCGACGAGTCCAGGGTTTCAGGAAAGCACAAGGGTCGAAGACAGAACGTGTGTCACAGATAGTGCATTATCAAAGACGGAACATGGATCAAAGACATCACCGTAAGCAAAGACAGCAAAAGCAGTTAATGACAGAATATGAATGATGAAAGACGGTTATAGGATAAAAAAAAGACAGTACAATTATCAAATACAGTACAAGTATCCAACTAAGTAAAGTCGATGTGTCCGATAGACCTCTATAGACAGAATGAAGCTTACTGGCCTCATGAAAACATAACACCCAGCTTTAACGTAATAGACAAGTCAAACGGTATCTTATGGACACCCTGAGACACGTCAAAAAATGTTACTGACATTAGAGACACAGCAAAATGGATCTTATAGGCATCAAGTCAATCAGACCCTGGTAATTACAGACTTGTATCACTTACTAGTATCACCTGTAAATTACTATAACACATAATATATAGTAAAATAGTTGGCCACCTAGACAAATTATGCCCTATGCCCACATCAACACGGCTTTAGAAAAAACAGATCATGTGAAACACAATTACTAGGTTTAATAGATGAACTATCAAAAGGCTTAGACAAAAATGATCAAATAGATACAATATTACTAGACTTCTCAAAAGCATTTGACAAAGTTCACCACCTTAGTTTACTTAAAAAACTTAACTACTTTGGAATCTCAGGTCCCTTACATCACTGGATCCAAGACTTCCTTTTGGGCAGGGAGCAAACTGTAATAATTAATGGATCTAAGTCTGCACCAATAAAGGTTAACTCAGGAGTTCCACAAGGAACTGTGCTAGGTCCCTTACTCTTTTTAATTTATATAAATGATTTGCCCAACAACATCTCAACAGGAACAAAAGTTAGGTTATTTGCTGATGATTGTATAATCTATAGAACAATTAAATCAGAAAAAGATAGCAACATTTTACAAAAAGACTTAGATGAATTGATAAAATGGGAAACTAACTGGAGTATGTCTTTCCACCCAGAAAAGTGTAAACTGTTAAGAGTAACAAAGAAAAAGAAACAAATAAAATTCAAAATATTACATTCATGGAAAAGAACTGACCCAAACTAAAGATGCAAAATACTTAATAAGTAGTCTTAATAAATGAGAAACTATCATGGAATCCCCATGTCAATGAAGTTATAAAAAAATCAAACAAAACCTTAGGCTTTATAAAAAGAAACTTTAACAAATGTAATAGAGATATAAAACTAAAATGCTACCTCACTTAGGTGAGACTTGTACAAGAATATGCATCTTCTGTATGGGACCCATCCACCAAAGAAAGCATTGATAAACTAGAACAAATTCAAAAAAGAGCTGCCAGATTCATTACTGGAGAATATTCAAAACTGACAAGAATAACACCATTAGCTAAATCATTAAACCTTGAAACACTAGAGGATAGAAGAACCAAGAGTAAAGTAGTAATCATAAATAAATCAATTAACTCTAATTTAGAAATACAACACAAAGATAAGGATAAAAACACCTTTCTTATTCCGTATGCAAGAACAAACACATACAAGTTTTCGTTCTTCCCGTCCGGAATTCGGGCGTGGAATGGGTTGCCTCAAGAAACCAGGAAAACCAACACTTTATAAACATTTAAAACTCTAATAAAAATACAGGACTAAACACAAACCATAGATAAGCGTAGGACGCAATAATCTTCTGTATAGAAGGAGCGTCTGTAAACAGATAAGATAAGATAAGAATACCAGACACTTGACCCGATCTCTCATGAGATTTGGCAACCATTGCTATCAATGCCCCTCACACACACAACGGCTCTGCCCCACACACGCAACGGGTCTGTCCCCACACACGCAACGGGTCTGTCCCCACACACGCAACGGGTCTGTCCCCACACACGCAACGGGTCTGTCCCCACACACGCAATGGGTCTGTCCCCACACACGCAACGGGTCTGTCCCCACAAACGCAAAGAGTCTGTCCCCACACACGTGTATGTCGCCCCACAAACAACGTATCTGTCCCACACACACAACGGGTATGTCCACACACACGTGTATATCTCCCCACATCCAAAACGTGTCTGTCCCCACACACACGCAACGGGTCTGTCCCCACATACGTGTATGTCTCCCCACAAACAACATGTCTGTCCCCACACACAGAACAGCTTTGCCCCACACACACAAACGATCTTCCCCCACAAACAACGGGTCTTCCCCACACAAACACACAACGTGTCTGTCCCAACACACACACAACGGCTCTGCCCCCCCCCACACACACAAACGATCTGCCCCCCACATACAACGGGTCCGCCCCCCCCCCACACACACACACAGCGGGTCTTTTCTTCCATAATTGATAGAACAAATATAAATAGACGCGAGTGTGAAAGCAGGTTATTGGTAATAGGCATTGTGTAAATTATATATATAATATATATATATCTTGGATCAGTTGCATCGGAATAAGAGTGAATGGGTAGAAAATGAAATAAATAAAGAAAGCAACAAGGTAACTTTTTATATACCGTTGTGCATGAATGACCAACAAAAGAAACGCAAACTCCATGAACAAAACTCTACTGTAACAGATGTGGATTGAAAGGGCAGAAAGGTGTTAGTTGTTGACTGATTGGTTTGAATAAGTACAGAAATGGGAAAAAAAAAGGGGGGGGATGGAAAGGTACCGCAGTTGTGTAGTGGAAGTCTAACCAGGATATCAACTCCTAACTATGGCTTGAGTTACAATGTAAGATAATAAGAAAAGTGGTGTCAAACTAACACTGAGCATCATTACACTAAAGAAATTTGACCTGACAACCATTATTAATAATATGGATCCGAATAACACGAAACCTACGGAATAACACGAAACCTACG
Source organism: Ampullaceana balthica (assembly GCA_944989445.1). NCBI lineage: Eukaryota > Metazoa > Mollusca > Gastropoda > Lymnaeidae > Ampullaceana > Ampullaceana balthica. The sequence goes on from CALYLW010000169.1 coordinate 394,353, forward strand.
GAATAACACCAAATCTACCGAATAACTCGAAACCTACCGAATAACACGAATCCTACCGAATAACACGAAGCCTGCCGAATAACACGAAGCCTGCCGAATAACACGAAGCCTGTCGAATAACACGAAGCCTGCCGAATAACACGAAGCCTACCGTATTCAAGCCCTAAATCCATATGGACATTCTCTAATCATCCCTGGTTTGTCAACTACTCATGTACAACACATTTCTACTATAAGTGGCAATACATTTAGGTTATATAGAATAATCATACATAATAATAAGCATACATATACAATACCGTAGAATGTAGAAGACTTAGAATGTATATAAACCATACAATTAAGGATTAATACGTGTATGCAACTTGTTCTGAAAATAAATTAATGCCCCCTCCCCCTTTTTTCCAGTTTCTCTTCTTTTTTTCTTCTTTTTTTTTGTGGTCTAAACCCCATCTCACAAGCTCATGTTGGCTTCATTGATTTCACTGCAATCAATAAACACAAGAGGAACGAGTCGTTAGAGATCATTCACCCTCCCCTGTCCTCGACACTCTGGCCTCTCATATTCACGTCCATAAAACTTGATAGCCCACTCTCAACTTTCTCTTCACCTTTTAAAAATTCCCCAGACTCCTTCTCTTCACTACCTACGCCTAATGACGTGTTTGATTTTGTACAACCACAGACAGACTACCGCCCACATATCACCCTTTAGTTGTATTACTGTGGAGGCAAGTCACGTGATTGTTACGGCCACGGGGCCCCAGTGTTACGGTCATGGTACGGCTACAGTGTTACGGTCATGGTGCGGCTATAGTGTTATAGCCTAAAACGACAATAAGTACCGTGTTGAGTACAGCTATGTCGATATGGTTGTATGAGCGAAGCAGTGCGAGAAGTTGGGATCAGATTCAAACGGCCAAGTGGTTGGACGTTAAAAGGATACCACAAAGGTTTAGCTACTGACGTACACATTATTTAGGTGCAACGCTAACCCTAGCAAAAATATTACTTTTGAGTGCACTCCTGCCAAGGAAAATCCAAATTTAATTAACTAAGCTTAATAGTCATGTGCGCACACATTGTTTTGCTTTAAAACATTGTGCGACCACTCATACCTCACCTGCGCTGATTTTTTCTTTTCTTTCTTTTTTTTCTTCTTTTTTGTGTCACTTAACAATGCATTGTATCAAAATCTCAGATCGGACGAATGTACTGTAATTAAAATATTTATTATTTTTTAGTTTATCTCTATGTAGCATGTGTAGCCGTCTGCTATAGTTGACCTTCACGGGTCACTCGAGATTTACTCCTGCCCTCGATGACCACATCCCCGTGTTTTACAGTACGGAGAGTTCAGTCACGTTCAGTCTTTAAAATGTCGCGCGGTAGTATTATATTGAAAATCAATACTTTTAGTTATGTCTCATATATAAGGGATTTGTAGTCAAATACTTTGTTTTTACGGATTGTTTATTTTTCAATTCAACATCATTTATATCAAAATGAAATGTGGACATAAATTATTGTTTGTAATGATCAACGTGCGCTATTACAGTATATTCCAATCAAACTATACATTACATGATAAAGATGTATAGCTGTGTAAAAATTTCGAAATATGACTTCATTATTAAAATTAAAGAAAAATGTTCAAACTTAAATGTAAATATATTATAATATGTCCTACTCAAGTGGAGAAAAGAACATGGTAGGCTTTATTGCATATTGCAATCAAAATTGCATGATTCACCATGGCTTGCAGTGAGCACAAGTTCGGTGACCGCCATTTATTCGTTTATAAGGGTATTGACCCTTTGTTACTACTCAGGCTAATGTTGTTTTAAACCTTACACAAAATTGAATGGCAATACCCGAACCCTATACCCGTAGCGTTTATAGAACAATTATTACCTCTCAGCAACCCCCACCACAGCCACCACAAACGTCTTTACAACTCTTAGAATACTAGCCTAGGTACTCTTATGATTAGGTCTTTTAGTTCACCTTGTTACCAACATACAAACTTAGAATACACGCCCTTTCATTAAACAAACCCAAACTGTTCCCCACACTAGCATCCAAACAAGTCAAGTCGGAGAGAAACCAGTGACGCGTCACTGACATTCATTGCATTCAATTGCCGTTGAGTTGTAAAGCATAAAGAAGGCGGCGTCACCGCGTTTCATTGCAGGGGTAAAAAAGCGTCAATCAGTTTCATCACATAAGAGGGGTCATAGTTCATAGCCATTGAGAAGTGAGAGTCGTGACTGTGGAAGGATTGGTTTGTGACTAAACATCAGATTATTTTTCTTTTCAGCAACATCTTAATGAAGTACATAAGATGTAACTACGCTATCAGTCGGTCAGCTGTTAAGCGAGTTCCAGTCTATCAGTAAAGTGAGTTCCAGTATGAGTTAAGTGAGTTCCAGTCTGAGTTAAGTGAGTTCCAGTCTATCAGTTAAGCGGGTTCCAGTCTGAGTTGTTAAGTGAGTTCCAGTCTGAGTTGTTAAGTGAGTTCCAGTCTGAGTTGTTAAGTTGGTTCCAGACTTAGTTGTTAAGTGAGTTCCAGTCTATCAGTTAAGTGGCTTCCAGACTGAGTTGTTAAGTGAGTTCCAGTCTGAGTTGTTAAGTGGGTTCCAATCTATGAGTGTCCCATAACCTCGGGGTCGTAGGGGGTTCTAATGTTTCATTAGAACTTTCTCAGGGCTTGATAGACCTGGCGGCGCCGATCTCCTCTCCAGGTCAGCGTAGGACTTTTCTAGCTATAATCATTTATCAACATTTTTATTGTGGGCTTAACGTGGGCTAGATCCCACGCCCCTCAGCTTGTGAGGCAAGCGCACTATTGACTTCTATATCCGGCCTATCAGTTATTAAATTGGTTCCAGTCTTCCTGACCCTATTTTCAAAAGCACGAACACAACAGCAACAAAACAGATGTCCGAGGGCGACATCTGGTCAATGCAAAATTAGGTAAGGCCTGCAAGGCAGGACTACGTCACTGACACTATTTCAGGCATGTAGCACACAGGAAAGGGGTGGGAAGCCCGGCCACCGTTCACACAGCCACTCATCTCCTCCAGGCCAGCAATGGGTCAGTCCATCACAATTGGGTCAGAGGGTGACGGTGTTGCGGTCAACAAGTTGAAGAATAGCAGGAAGTGAGAAGCCAGAGACAGGTGAGAGCAGCAACAATGAGATCATTTACATTTAACTACCGTATTGTGTAGGTTAACTTAAACTCTTACCAGTTAAATCTATCCAACAACTAACAACAAGAGCAAGATTGCCATTTGAGGCAAAAAAAATACCAACGTCAAACCCTGTTTGGTCGGTCAATAAGATCGAAAGTGACTGTACACGACACGGTAGATTTGCAAAGTTAAAGTGTAACTTCTCACTAGATTCACTAGATCGATCTACGTATATCAGAACTTGTGATGTATTCGCTAAAAACTATTTAGCTTTCTACATATGATAGGATTAAACAACATGCGCACGTTTACCAGGTCACAGATTGCTAGATACGTTGGCCTAGCACAATCCTACATATGATGTCCTCTGGGACAATGATAATGCCACGGGCCACATATAATGTGAACACTTCCATTTGTTTATATGACAACAATCCTTTCTAATATAAGTGGACAGTTCTGTACGTGGTGTCCAGACACAATGCCGTAGATCAGGGGTTGGCAAACTTTTTTTATACTGAGGGCCGCATTGAATATTTTATAGTTATAGGCGAGCCGCATATATATTTTGTCTACTTCAATTACAATTTACAACGCATAAAATATGAATTAATGATTATAACCATGTACTTGTCATTTTATTTCACAATCACACTCTTTTGCACATGTACATTACATTTTAAAATAAGAACTGAAACAGTTTCTAATATGATAAGTTTTACTATTCATTATTATTTCAAAAAACTTCATAATACAATGTAACTATGAAGAAATAGGAACATAAATTACATATCAACTATACATAGAGTACAATTATAATTAATGAGATGTATTTAACTTTTCACAATTTTGGATAATGCTCTTGAACTGTGGAACCAGTTTACTGGTTGTGATTCGCGTGACTGCATACAAATTCAGTCAACATCGATCTGTTCTTAGGCTTGTTTATTAAATGCAAGAAAAAGCTTGCTCACAGATGTATGTGGACCCAAATAAAGACAAAAGTTTGGCTGCAAAGTTTTCTAAGTGTGGAAAGGCTGCTGCTGGCAAACAGACATAAAACTCCAGCAGAATAACTGACTTGAACTTCTCCTTCAGGTCATAATCTGCTTCTAGGTCCAGCAGCTCTAACTGTATATCCTCTAGGGCTGAATCAGATTGTGCACTTAATGGTGAACTAAGAATATTGAAGAGTGGTTGCACGTTCTCGAAGTCTCGGAACCTCTTTTCAAATTCCACAGCCAAGGCATCCAAATAAGCCTTATACTACTCGTCAGCAGTTTCACCAGAAATTGTTTTCTGTTTCAGCAAAGGGAGATGGCAAAACCAGTTATCACCTGCATGAGAAAAAGCAGAGCTTTGCCTGAAATGATTTAACATGCACATACATTTCATGTGCAAACAAGCTATTGCACTGAAGTTTGACATTAATTTCATTTAACTTTTCCATAATTTCAACAGCAAACATGAAGTCTGACTTCCACTCTTCATTAACAATGGTAGAAACAAAGTCACAAATAAAACCCTTTATCTCCAGGAACATAAGTATTTCTTCCTTGAGATCCCACACTCGCCTCAATATATTGCACGGCTCAGCGCAGCGAACACTGCTGTGGTAGACAATTATATTATTATATTCAGTTTCTAAATCTTCAAGCAGTGCCCTGAACTTCCTGTGGTTAAGAGCCCTGGCTCTGATGAAGGTTATCACACTGACAACTGGGTAAATAACATGCTTGATATTCAACTTAGCTTTACAAAGACTTTCCTGATGGATAAACAGTGGAGAGGTAAGATGTATTGTCAGGTTGTTCCTCTTTAATTATTTTTAATCAACTTCACAAGACCTAAGTTTTCTCAAGTAAAAACATGCGATTCATCGGTTGTTACACTTGATATCTTGTTCCACACTAACCCAGTTCTTAACAGCATTGAATAAATCCTGGCTTGTAGTTGTGTCTTTGAGTGGCTCAACACTAAGTAATTCTTCGGTAAGCTCAAAACGAGTGTTTATTCACCGTATAAATACCAACAATTGTGCTGCGTCCTGTACATCGGTACTTTTTCCTAACGCAAGAGAGTACCACAAAAAGTTTTTGCTCGCATCTCGAAGTTGGTGTATCAAATTGTCACTAATTTTTCAACACGCCTGACTAGAGTTCTCCTTGATAAATAAATGTTATCAAATTGTGTTTTCAGTTCTGGACACATGTTTGCTGCATCTGACAAGCATCTGGATCTGATAAATTCGCTGTCAGAAAAAGACTTGTTACTATTTACAATCTTATGGAACAGAACCAAGCTGGCTTCGGTTGCAGCATCTTGTATTAAAATTTAAAGACTATTTGGTGAAGACAGTTTGCTGCCTGTTTAGATTATGAACCAACTCCTGGCTATTCTTTTTTCTCCATTCGTTCAAATTGAACGTTAAATTGTGCCCGAAATCCAAATGTTTCATTTGGTGGTGTCTATTTCAGTTGTACTCCTTAAAGACGCTCACACACTCACGGCACAGCAATCAGACTGCTTTGTCATTCGTCATTAATAAATAGAGGTAAAAAAAAAGATTTTTAAAAACCACGTTTTTATAAGTGTACTAAAAAGAAGAAAATAATTTATTTTATACCAAACACCTCATAAGCGCCCGCCCAACGTTTTAAAAACACGGTGTGGTCACGGGGTGAACTCATGGATGTCAACAAAAGCAGACGGTACAAATGCTTATATATAGATAAACTAAAAAGTTCAATAATTTAATAACAGTACATTCGATCGATCTGAAATTTTGATACAGTGCATTGTCATCCAAGATCTATCTGTGGTAAAATTTTGAGATCTCTAGGACCATCAGAAGTGGTTTAATTTTACGTTGGCAGATTTAAACATTGTGGACAGACAAATCCACAGGAACGAAAGCGAGTTAATAAAACGTGGTTAAATTAAAAACATGACAATCGTCTTCAATTATTTTTTTTTGATGTTGTTTTTTTAATATCACATGATTCGAATCAAATACTCGAAGTAAAATGTAGCTAAAATTCTGAACAAAGAAAATAATCATCGACATAAGTTCGTAACTTGTACATGCATACGGGCCGCATAATATGTGCTGGCGGGCCGCATGCGGTCCGTAGTTTGCCCACACCTGCCGTAGATGATGTCCCAGCACCATGTTCCTAGATTCCCACCCTTGTTACCACATCTCTACAGCTGTAATGAGCTGACAGCACATGTTGACATGATTCCACGCAAAGTCTCCAGTCAGCCGTGTTAACACCTCAATTATGTCTGCCGTCCGACATGATCTTTGGTACACTGTCAGAAATGGTGTGTGTGTGTGGGGGGAAAAGGTGGGTGGGTCCCTAGTGTAGTGAAGCTCAGAAAGAGGGAAGACAATAATCTCGTCTGCTCGATGCCTCACGGCGGGCACTATACAGACATTTGGGAGCAGTGCCACGGGGGGGGGGTATTACCACGGTGTGTGGGTGAGATAGTCTACCGAATACTGCTAATGAGCCTAATGCTATATTGTGTGTGAGATACTGCAGATACGGCCATAAAGTGTGACCAGCAAGGCCACTGTTTCAGGGCCCATTCTGAGATCTTTTAGGTCAGTGCTTCTCAAACTTTTTAGTATGGCGGAACGGCCGGAATTTTTCTATTGACCAGGGACCGGTGAACTATTTTCACTGTACTGACGTTGGTATTCACATTGGGGAAAGAATTGTCTCTGGGATTGAGAGGCCAGCTGGTGGCCAGTTAACCTAAAAAATAATTACTCGCAACTTGGAGAAGGTGACTGACCACTCAACCTTAGTCCTCTGGGAAATATAACAAGACTCGTGACTCTTGGTGAGTGACAAGGTTCCCCGATAAACTCATCAATATGGACGGGATATAAGTATGGGCTACAGATGAGTGGAGTCTGTGCTATAGATGAGTGGAGTGTGTGCTACAGATGAGTGGAGTGTGTGCTATAGATGAGCGGGGTGAGTGCTATAGATGAGTGGGGTGAATGCTATAGATGAGTGGGGTGTGTGTTATAGATGAGTGGGGTGTGTGCTATAGATGAGTGGAGTGAGTGCTATAGATGAGTGGGGTGTGTGCTATAGATGAGTGGAGTGTGTGCTATAAATGAGTGGAGTGTGTGCTATAGATGAGTGGGGTGAGTGCTATAGATGAGTGGGGTGTGTGGCATAGATGAGTGGGGTGTGTGCTATAGATGAGTGGAGTGTGTGCTATAGATGAGTGGAGTGTGTGCTATAGATGAGTGGAGTGTGTGCTATAGATGAGTGGAGTGTGTGCTATAGATAAGTGGAGTGTGGGCTGTCGATGAGAGTGGAGTGTGGGCTGTGGATGAGAGTGAATGAGTGGAGTGTGGGCTGTGGATGAGAGTGGAGTGTGGGATGTGGATGAGAGTGAATAAGTGGAGTGTGGGCTGTGGATGAGAGTGAATAGGTGGAGTGTGGGCTGTGGATGAGAGTGAATGAGTGGAGTGTGGGCTGTGGATGAGAGTGAATGAGTGGAGTGTGGGCTGTGGATGAGAGTGAATGAGTGGAATGTAGGCTGTGGATGAGAGTGAATGAGTGGAGTGTAGGCTGTAGGTGAGAGTGAATGAGTTTTTAGTCATATTACATCATAGTACTTGAGCATATAAATTTGAAATTTTTATCAATCCAGAAAAAGATTTTTCCTTCACAATTCTGTGAAATTATTTTTTCTTCTCTTTAGTCCGCTTATAAAACGTGTTTTTTTTTAACTTCTATTTATTAAGTGTAATCTTAGGCCTTACCATCTTCCCTTTTCTCCTTGAATTCCATCTTTGGTGTTATCCTGTTATTTCGTGTGGGTTCAGACAAGCTTAACCTATTCACCCCATTACATTTTTCGTAAGATCCCCCAAATTACGGACATTTTTCATGAGTCTGCCCCTGGTTGTTAAGTCTGCCCCTGGTTGTTATGTCTGCCCCTGGTTGTTAAGTCTGCCCCTGGTTGTTAAGTCTGCCCATTGGAGTACCCATGGGAAAAATTATTCAGAAATGCCTGAACAGTGGAATACAGAATTTGGAAACACATCAAGGGCTCTAAAGAATGAGTGCGCTAAAAACACTTGGGATTTAACAGATCCAATGGAAGTTACTATCATGTACAAGGAGTACCTTCACAGTAATGTCTCCTTTGAGAAACAGCAAAATCCTGTTCAATTGTGATGCTCCTGAGCGTATGCACCGAAAACTCGTGCACAACTTGACTATCTATCCCAATATTTACCTCACCCCCTTAAAAAAATAATGTTTCAGCTGCCCACTTGCAAGATTCTAAACGTAAATGTGGTTATACGCAATTCTCATCCTCGTACCATCATGTTGATCTGATCGGCTCATGTTATGGTGTCGGCCACATAGAACCAAACAGCCGATATTTCCGAAGTTCCACCTCGCAAGCGACGTCAGGTGACAGGTGGGACAACGTTCAAACACTCAAGACTTAGCGCATCGCGACTAAAAGCCAAACACGGTGGGAAGTATATCACTTGAACCTCTCGCCGGAATGTGGCGGTCGTCAGGTTTGTCATGTGACATCAAGTATGGGAGAGGTGGTGGGAGGGCGCGGTGGACATTCGCTTCAAGGTTGCAGGTTTAAAGGCAACGACATAATCCGGCAGTGACAGTGAACCCCTGTACAATGAGCTGAGCAATGAGAAATGGTCACGTCTCTGGCTAGGTCAGAAAATTACTGTAGAAAAAAAAGTGTGTGCGCGTAGATGGGAGACGTCTGACCTAGGCGATAATTATCGATTTATCTAATGTACTGATAGCAAATATGTTGTCTTGTACTTGTTGCATTTTAATTAATTTATATTTTTTGTTTGGGGGCGCGGGGGGGGGGTGGCTGTAAATTTTAACCCGGCCGAAGGAACTCCAACCTTTCTGTGCCCCTGTCACACGGCACGGTGGCTTTGCGTACACCGACTAGACTCCTAATCCCTTTCACAAACAACATATCTACCGGCAACGTCATAGCACACAACGACGGTCATTGTTCGCAACACCAAAAGCAGTGCAGTTTAACACAGACGCTCGTCTTGCACTTTGAAATAAAGGAGAGCCGATTCTTTACACTGCCGTGTGTTGACACACAGGGATGTGTTACATAGTACGTACGGCCACCGTTTTGTACACAATGGTGCACACGTAGATGAAGGCGCTAACAACAGTGGCGATTGTCCATAGGACTTTATAGGGAATGTGTGACACTTGAAAGCACAGCAGATGGATGACTTGGCATGGGTTAATAATAAGTGTCGACACAGGTCAAAAGTCAATAAAGTGATTGAACACAATATTATCATATGACTATGCACTCCATGGTAAGCAATTATATTTTTGGGATGAGTCTGAGTTTTGCATTGTTCCTGACAATAAAAAAAACTGTTGACTACTTTCATATGTTGTGTGAGGAGTGAGGGGTATGGTCAGTTTAATGACACGGGGTGGGGCCGGGGGGATGTGTGACGTCATATATTTTACTTTTCCATAACAATCAAAACCCTTAGTGTTATCTACAGAGCATTGTATCTTAAACTTTGTTTCAAGTCGAAAGTTGTCTCATGTCAGTCACAGAGCGCATATAAAAATACCACCAGAGAGTTGCTGGGTTGAAGAGTGCATGTTGAATGTCAAGAAAGATTGAGAAGATATATGACTTGTGGCTTCATGGGTAGCGACAACAGGAACAGCAACACACAAGTAATAGCAGTAGTAGTTAGTATTAGTAGCTGTTGTTCTCTTAGTAGTAGTAAGGGAAGGAGCTGGTGCCATAAATATATATATATATATGGTCTGGAGGGGGGAGGCGGTGGGTCATTCAGTGACAGATCAAGGTCACAATAAAGTTATTTATAATTTATAAAATTATTTCTACACCACGCTATAAACAATCAAACTCGCCGAAATTGTATTAGACACTTGATGTGTTGACTTTATATTTATGTCAGACAGCAAAAACACTTGATATCCATGCGGAAAATATCAATTGTATAGCTATGAAAGTTCAGGATTGAGATTTGTAATGGTGGATACTTCAGGACTTGCATAGCTCACATTATCTAGTCAGAACATGGTTTAGTATATGAATATGATATATCACTAACAATAAGCAAGTGCCATCAAATTTTAATCAAATTCTACGCAACGTTACTTTAACCCCACCCTCCTCTTTCACATACACTTACATAGCCTATCTGTACCATCAAAGAAAAATTTCCAGTTGCGCATTGAAGCATTTGGCGCCCCTTTATCCCATCAACACGTCAATTAAACTCTAAACATCAAACACCCACCCTCACTTCCAGATTGAAACCAATGAACACGGGGTGGGGGGGGGGCTGCAGGTGCGAGGCTGTGCGTGCATAATAAAACTCTGCTTTAACGTCTTACAGTTCAGTGTGAGCTGTGGTAAAAGTATCTCATAACCATATTCTTATGGATTGGCTCAACAATGTCTCTAGGAACGTGTCATGTGACGGTGCCTCTGTGTGGGTAAATGAATTGGTACCTCCGGTCTTCGTGGTTAAGTAATGCAGCTTTAGTGGCGCTAGTCTGCCTAGCCTAGAGTTAGACCGAGTCTAACAATGGAATTTAGAAACATTAAACATAAAGGAAAAACAACAACATAGGCCTAAAGATAAAGGGGTCGCAAAATCAAATTACATATTCAACCGACTTCCTCGACACTTTAAGGATTTTTCGGCCCAAAATCAAAGTTGTCCACGATCCACATAAAATAAGCCACCACACATATTGTTGATCTATTAGATCTGTTTTGATCAGATTTATATATTTAAGAAAACATTAATTATTGTACTTAAACTTTGTTTTTAAAAATGTGTAGTTTCAAATGGGGTGTGTAATTTGTTGTTTGTGAACTGATCAAAATCAAATGGCAGACGATCCTTTCTAGTCTACTGTCTGTGTGCAGCAGCGTACAGGGACTATCGATCCTTACCTTCTCAACCCCACAAGCTTGACCCAGTCAAGGGTTACGTCAATATCCCTTTGGTTACCCCCTGCGGGCCGTCACTCCAGGTAATAGCTATGGTCTCAGAATACACACATCCACACAGTGTAGATCCGACTCTCAAGAACACACACTCGATACTCCGCCTACCCAACACTGCCGTGTCAAACACATATTTAGAACACCCTTTTCGTATATCCACAACGATCCGTTAAGTTTCCATACGAATATAAGTATTATCCACAGAAACGTTAAGATAGCAAAGACTCCACTGGAAGGAAAGTTCACATATTAACTTTTTTTAACTAAAACCACCACCTGATTCCCCCAGTACTACACCACTACCACACTACAACTGCCGTCTGTACACACGCGCACTGGGCCAACACACACATGATTAGACACAAAGCGCCGACAGGAAGCGAAAACAGTCCTCTCGTGAATGGCTTCGCCAGCCAGACCCGCCGAGCGCGGCGTAAACTCGCCAACTTTTCGCGTCACCCTCGACAACCGACCGCTGTACAGAGCAGGACTGAAGCAAACACCGTCCGCCAGTTGGCCGTGGTGAGGTCGAGATCACTGGCCAGCCCGAGGGGGTGATCATGTCGCATATTCTGTCAGCTCCCTAGGTGGACCTGGCCTCCTCCACGCGCTGCTTGACTCACTCTACCTCACAAGCCCCCACACACGCACATTTTTTGGATGAACGTGAGATAATCTCTCGTACTGATACGTTGAAACAAATTCCCCCCTCCTCCACCCAAACCGTATCACAACCCGAGAGGTAGCGTTTTGTGTCGTGGAGGCCGGAGGAATTGGCTTTAGGGAAAGTGACGTCCTGGAAATATCAGATTCTCATCCTTCACATTGTTGATAACAAAAGTTAAATTCACAAGGAATAATCAACCATGTTAGTGTTTATGTTATCTGAGGGAAGCAGACACAGAGACTACACTACTAAGTAGAAGGAAATGGTCAAACAAGGTTTGGTTGGTCAAACCATGTCTGAGGGATGGCATTCACATGCACCCTTGCCTTTGGGCAATCATATGAACATACACCCTTGCCCTGGGGTAATAACACGCACACACATCCTTTCTGAGGGTTAATACTCGCATATAACCTTTAATCGTGGGGTAATAATACGCAAATTCCCCCTAGCCGTACGCACATACAGCGGTGTCTACGCTCCAAGTATCATTTATACGTATCTATAAGACAACAGATGCAGTCAGCTGGCGTTGTCAAATGTTAAGTGCAGTATTGATGTGATCTATTTAACACATGACTGGCAAGAATAATACGTCAAGATGTAGAGGGGAAACAACTCGTCATTGCATAGCTTTGACAGGGATTGCCTCCAGCTGCTGAAAAAAAAACTAGAGAGAAAAAGAAATAAAATATCCTATCTCCTGACGTGTGTTTGTAACAAGATTACTTGCATTTACTTTCGACTTCGAGGATTGTAAAGGAATCGCGTGTTACAATTACATTCGGCACTTGATAATTTGGCCCCTTGAGGACCCCCCCCCCAATAACCCGCCGCATCTATTCACTGAGAGAGAGAGAGAGAGAAGGTTTTGAAGTTGTAAAATATGTTAGCTGCTGAGACATTTACTTAACAAGGTCGATCGGATATCTGTGGATTCAAGGAATTCCTTCAAGTTTTAATTATTTAGCAACAACTTTCCATAAATTGTGGAGTGGGTGCATTCCTCCCCCCCCCCTGGTGTTTTCTTTCCTTCCCAAAACAAAGTTACACCCCTTTCAAGGCGAGTCTTAGAAAAGTGGGCCGCCTGTATAAAGTGAAGATTTTTTTTAATACATCAGCGTCCGATCGTTTCGGGCCAAATATGATCGGCAACCTTATTCTGGTCCAGGCCTTTTTTCCCCGCTGATTCGTTAGTAAAGCACTGTCACTTTGCTGTGGTACATCCCCATCCGACCTGTGGTATATCCCCATCCGACCTGTGGTATATCCCCGTCCGACCTGTGGTATATCCCGATCCGACCTGTGGTATATCCCCATCCGACTTGTGGTATATCCCCGTCCGACCTGTGGTATATCCCCATCCGACCTGTGGTATATTCCCGTCCGACCTGTGGTATATCCCAGTCCGACATGTGGTGTATCCCCGTCTGAAAGCGGTCGTATACATCGTTCAGCAACTGAAATATTGATAGCCCTATAAAAGTGTTGTCATTTACATCGGTCACAGTAGTTGTATACTCCATTTTGGTACACTCCGGTCAGAAAATTGTCGTATACACCGGACAGAGAGTTGTATACTATGGACAGATAGTTGTATACTCCGGACAGAGAGTTGTATACTCCGGACAGAGAGTTGTATACTCCGGACAGAGCGTTGTCGTATACTCCAGTCCGAGTTTACAGAAAGTTATATATATATATACTCCGGAAACAATTATCGTGTATTCCTTGCATGGATAGAGTTGTATACCCCTCAAAGTTTGTATACCCCCATCATATAGGTTTGTATACCTGGTTAGACAGTTTTATACCCCTCAAAGTTTGTATACCCCCATCATATAGGTTTGTATACCTGGATAGACAGTTGTATACCCCTCAAAGTTTGTATACACCCATCATATAGGTTTGTATACCTGGATAGACAGTTGTATACCCCTCAAAGTTTGTATACACCCATCATATAGGTTTGTATACCTGGATAGACAGTTGTATACCCCTCAAAGTTTGTATACCCCCATCATATAGGTTTGTATACCTGGATAGACAGTTGTATACCCCTCAAAGTTTGTATACCCCCATCATATAGGTTTGTATACCTGGATAGACAGTTGTATACCCCTCAAAGTTTGTATACCCCCATCATATAGGTTTGTATACCTGGATAGACAGTTGTATACCCCTCAAAGTTTGTATACACTCATCATATAGGTTTGTATACCTGGATAGAGAGTTGTATACCCCTCAAAGTTTGTATACCCCTCAAAGTTTGTATACCCCTCAAAGTTTGTCTACCCCCATCATATAGGTTTGTATACCTGGATAGAGAGTTGTATACCCCTCAAAGTTTGTATACCCCCATCATATAGGTTTGTATACCTGGATAGACAGTTGTATACCCCTCAAAGTTTGTATACCCCCATCATATAGGTTTGTAGACCTGGATAGACAGTTGTATACCCCAGACAGACAGAGAGTTGTCTCACGGGCAGTAATTTCAAACCTTCATATCTCAACTTCGTTTACCATACAAATTAACCAGTAACACAAACACTCATAGTGAACCCAGGAGGTAAACTAAGATACAACGGGTGTGTTCCCCACGATTCCCTAGACATGAGTGTGCAGACTGTGTAACTGATGGATAACTTAAACCAAACCATAAACACCTATCCACTTAAACTGAACACTCAACACTTCAAATCTTGGAGTTTTCTCTCACTACCCCAAAACAACGACGGAGCTTTCAAACTGTACTGTAATACTTGTAAGATCACTATATATATCCTTGAGGAAAACAGCTTTAACAGCAAATTTAAGTTCGTATGGTGACATCAAGCGTAGGTGACATCCAATCGGGAAAGAATAGGTACGATTTTTGTTTTATCAAAATGAATAAGCAAAGAGAACTGTCTTAGATCTACTGCGCGTATCCAGCGGTTAATGACACGAGGGCAGTTTAATGAATTAAATCAGGTGCGCCCGAATTTGTCTCCACACGAACATATCATCAAAACCAATTGATGGGTTCAAAATTTGAACCAGTGGTACACATCTGTAGGCATTTGTTGCATCTCAACGCGGCGTCGGTCAGATATCTGCGCAGCCACGCAGCTTAAATGGAATATTGAAGGAAGTTATAAGAATTTAAATTTATTTACAACGCATGTTTTTAAGTCAATGGAGACTCAGACTGAGTCATTAGGTGAGGTGATGTGCTCTTAACTCGACCAGCTCTTTAGTGTATTTGATGCCAACTGATGACGCTAAGCAACAGATTATGTCTAGCATTGATACGAATTAACAACTTGGCTCTGAAACGTTGCTACACATAACAGTGAAATGGCTTTAGCGCTGACAACAGAGGTATTCTGTCTGAAAGATTATGTTAGTTAATATAGAGAGAAGACAACCCCCTCCTTAGGTTGAGGCAGGATCGAGCCGTTCTTGGTGGGCTAACGTGTAATGTAGAACTTGTAATAGCACGGGCCTCGTTTACCACGTTTAACTCACATCATAATCATCAAAAACATAAGGCATCTTTAAGACAGCGTTAGATTGTATTTTTACTGCACAGACAATGACGTATCAACGCGGTCCACGGCCTTTATCGCACCAGGGACAAGTTTAGTGGTAATGTTTCCATGGACCAGGATATGGCGGGTATATTTTAAATTCAAATCAAGTTGGGGGAAATTGGGTCCCATTTCAAGTTTGCAGCCCGGTGGTTGCGGAACCCTTGATGTATTCGATGTATCCCATACCCCGCTGATGTTCAGTGACAAAACATATGAAAGCGGAAGAATCGCATATGCGATAATTGATCTTCTGATAAGCAGTAATGTTGACATGGCACGGCCGTGCGAGTGCCACGAGTCACCATTTACCGTCCAACAATGACGGGCGGTGGGGAGAATCTCAACGGCACTCCAGCCCTTTCAATAACTGCTCACTCGCGAGAATTACACGGATTGTTTCCCTTACCTAAAGGGCCATTTAGCGGTGCTAGGCAACAACACAACACGGCTCCATCAGGGGCGGATAAACTTTAGATTCAAATTGTTTTAAATTGTCTGACTCAGGGGTGTATCAATTTATATGTATTTATTTTTCCCGTAGGACAAAACGCCTCTCACGGGAGTATCAAACAGACGTATCAGCTTTTACATGCTATTTATCAATCAGATATCTATAATATTTTGTATTACAAAATCGTAAAAATGTTCACGTTTTTTGACTAAAAATAAAATTGGAAGCTCAATAGATCCAAAGCAAATTAATTAAACCCATATGTGGGATGAAATCCAATGGAGAATTATCACTACTTCTACAGGGCCACATAACTCCTGCAAGCACACAATACTCATGCAAAGCAAAAAACACTGCTGCAGTCTCCTCGAATTTAGCCGGCCCTAACCACTCCTATGGAGCCCCAAAGGCTAAATCAGAAAATGCCATCCATCTGATGGGGCAAATCGAATAATACCAAGGAACTGCCCTCGGGCAGGGGTGGGTGGTAGCCATCAGGAGAGGCAAGTTGACGGAGGCAGCATCCAGGGAGAATATCCTGTGTCGTAGGTTGGTGACAAGACAAGGGGAAATGGGTAAATAAATCAGATTTATAGGAAAGTCATTTGTAAAATAAACAATATCAGTCAGTAAAAGGTTTCATGTAAGCTGACACAATATTCACAAGATGACAATCAAACTACTTTTTATTTTCGCTATCATAAACTCTTGGTGACTGATAGTCCGAACAACACACACGAGACCCAGCGCACATAACCCAAGTCAGGTCCATTGCTCGAAAAGTGAAATGAGATTGTTCAGAAATTTCCAATCAGTTTTAGTAATAAAAAATAAAAGTTTTAAAATAAAGTTTTAAAACAATTTAGCACAGCTAAAAAAAAACTCGAGTACCGGGCCCCACCACTGTTTGCTCCATGATACAGAGGTGTCACTTGTAGTCCGTCCCGGGAGATCATATTTACAGCTCATGGACATCGATAGATATTGTTATCCTCTCCAAATGCGTTCTTCTGGTGCTTCAATCAAAGTCCTGCAGTCCATCAGTTTCAAACCATTGAAGCATAAAATTAAAACTTTTAACTTAAAAATGCCTCGACACTGACACTTCGTTAGGTCGATTCCGTCCGGGTTTTATCACACGAGCCAAATTATTTTATTACTCCGCAGTCCTTCCTGTCACACCGAGGCTTGGCTTGCGGATCCTTATACAATTTAATTGCTATTTCCTTTTTTAAATATACAATATTTTCACATTTTTGTTCGTCTTGATGGAAAATACCTTTTTAACGTTTAAAAAAAAATCGGTTAAAATATTTAAATAATCTTTGTAAAAATAAACTTATTGTCATTTCAAAGAAAAAATTATTATCAATTCCCGATTCGGTCACCATTTTTAAAAAGGTAAAGTAATAAATAAAATAGAAATAGTTCGGATATGCCGTTGCACTAACATCCTCTCGAACCTAATACTGTCTGTCAAGATATGGTGTGGGCTGTCCGCATGATAATCTAAAAGTAAATGTCAGAAAATGATGATTCATGCAGAAAAAGTGAAGCTTAAGAAGAAAAAAGGGTGGGTGTGGACAACAAGCCACCAATATGGAGTCTATGAGAGAATACGAACAACAACTACTTATGAACTCCTTAAATTTGTATCTATATATATATATGAACATTAAAAGTATATATATATATATATATATATATATATATATATATATATATATATATATATATATATATATATATATATATATATATATATATACACACTTTTACTGTTCACACTGTTCATATTGTCAAAGTGAAAGTGGATCGCCTATAAATACATTTGGCAGACATCTCCTCTACAATCAAAAAACGACAAGAGGAAATGAAATCGTTTGTTTAGGAAATGGCACACGGCCTGGGACCGGGGAGCAGTTTGGCGCACCTCCATCCCCAATACAGTTTGGTGGAGGGGGTAGCGATCACCTACGTCATTATTGCGATAGGTTTGGGGGTGCGAGGAGCGCCTTCTGCATTTTTAAGTGGTTTCGATGAGGGGGGCCCATCAGGAGCCTGAGCGAAAGGGCCCAAAAGCTCCAGAGTGTCGATAGTAGGGAGTCACCTAATGTTAAACAGAGAGAAATTGAAGTGTCCTCCCTTCCAACATACCCAGACAACAAACAACATAAATTATGCAAAACAACCTTTACTCGGGTAATGACCCTTCACGTGTTAAACAGTCCAGTTATTTTCCCGCCAGTTTAAGATCACGGTACAATAGCTACTGAGGCGCTGATCACATGTTGATAAGATAGTATGGGCTTACGAGTACACTGTAACAAAACAGTGTATGTGTATAGAACTACTTACGAGTACACTGTAACAAAACAGTGTATGTGTATAGAACTACTTACGAGTACACTGTAACAAAACAGTGTATGTGTATAGAACTACTTACGAGTACACTGTAACAAAACAGTGTATGTGTATAGAACTACTTACGAGTACACTGTAACAAAACAGTGTATGTGTATAGAACTACTTACGAGTACACTGTAACAAAACAGTGTATGTGTATAGAACTACTTACGAGTACACTGTAACAAAACAGTGTATGTGTATAGAACTACTTACGAGTACACTGTAACAAAACAGTGTATGTGTATAGAACCCATATTACAACGTCTCTAAGGATATATCCTCGTAGACACACCAAGGAAATATTTCTACCCCAACACTGTGCCATTAATGTGACATATTTAGTGATTATATCAACATTAATGGAAACGTCCAAAGTTAAATAACGTTTTACCAGTGCCGTAGATATGGTGTGTGTAAGGGAAACTCAACTAGACTGAGAACAGCAATGTCTAACCCTTTGTAAATTATATGAAAGTAATAACTGTACAAGTTAAAATAACACGAGACGTCTCTCCAATTTTAACAACCAAAATTATCTATAATCATCAGTAGCTATCTCCAAATAAAAAAACCAAGTACAAACATCAAAAGCCTGTCGACAAGGGAATTTTGGTGTCGAGAGCAAGTCAATTCATATCAGTCTTTCAAAACATCAACTATCTTGGAGACCGCGCGGTGTTCATTAATGAATTATCTCGTGTCACTGGTAGGTGAATGGTGGTTTCTTGAGTTGGCTATTTTAGCCGTCACCAGGCCCTCGTTCCACTACCCCAGTCCGACCCAGCCCCACTTATAGGTGAAAGGGGGGGGGCAGTTTCTTGGGCAGGCTAATTTAGCCGCCATCAGCCCCTCGTTCCACTACCCCAGCTCGACCCTGCCCCACTGATAACAAAGAACATTACTGCCCATTCAACTAGCGGAATCACCAGAGTGGTCTACAGACTACAGACTTTGAGTGGTGACCCAGGTCCGGTGGTACCACACAAACACCAAAATTAACGGCAGAGATTTTCATTGCGGGAACGGTGAATATAAAGTTAGGGCAAAGACGGGACATAAAGCTAGGTTAAGATTTATGGACGGTGGAGTGAAACTAGCCTAAAATAAAGATTTATAGACGGTGGCGGGAAGTAATTCTAAAAGTAACGATGTATAGACAGACAGTTGCACCATCTTAGGTCAATGTGAGTGTGTGTGGACAACGGCTCTTACACAACTTGGTAAAGTGAGACACTACCGTATTAGTATACAACTACATTGTTTGTGCTGGTACAACGACATCTACATTGTTTGTGCTGGTACAACGACATCTACATTGTTTGTGCTGGTACAACGACATCTACATTGTTTGTGCTGGTACAACGACATCTACATTGTTTGTGCTGGTACAACGACATCTACATTGTTTGTGCTGGTACAACGACATCTACATTGTTTGTGCTGGTACAACGACATCTACATTGTTTGTGCTGGTACAACGACAACTACATTGTTTGTGCTGGTACAACGACATCTACATTGTTTGTGCTGGTACAACGACATCTGACAACCAACACCTGGAGAGTGCTACACATACCCCGCAATTAGAGCTTTTCTTGACAGTGTGGTGTTGCACAATTTTGGGGGAGGGGGGCGCCCAAAGTATCATTGAACATCTGGTCTCAATACTTATGAAATAAAATAAATTCATTAATTAATATAATAAATTTAAAGACTATTAATCAGTTGCACCCCCCCCCAAACCTCGCCCAATGTCGTCAAGGTTGTTACATCAATACCAACGAAATTTAGTGCTTCTAACGTGTCACAGTAAATGTAAGCTTTGCTGGTAGGAAAGATCTGAGCTTGTAAGTAAAAAGTCACCGTGATTTACATGTTTACAACATGATTTACAAGATGATTACAGGTGACTGTTGATAACGAGATTTATTGTTTCTACATTCCGGACATGTTTTCTTTATAAATCAGTTAGACGCTATCGAATATAACAGGGACTCCCACAACTTATCATCCCTCACCGGCCGTTCAAGCAGTTATAATCATCTCTGCAGCTGGGGCTAGTGACGTATTAATTTTCGATCTCTATTGCATGGAGTGGGGGAATTGCTTTCATAGCCACGTTCTATGATGAGAACTTCAGGGCTATCGATATAATTAGCCTCGGCGTAATATTCTAAGACAGAGAATGGTTCATTTCAGTGGGCAAAATAATTAAATCGCTTTGTTGGGTAACCGGCACGACAAGTTGCACTGCGAGACCATGTTCCCATCCTTAGATAAGTCGACAAAAATGTTTCCCCCTGTCATGTGACCAACACGCTAAATAGGTTCATTGACTAAGTGAACTCCAGAATATTAATACGGAGCTTTGCTTATTTAATTCAAGCCACCCGCCACACCTACAGTGAAGCCTAAACTCTGTAAGCAAAGAATAGCTGAAGGAAAACCAATGACTTGTGTCTGTGTGCGTGTGTGAGAGCGTGTAGTGCGTGTGTGGTGGCTGTGTGAGTGCATGTGGGGTGGGGAGGGAAGGAGGGAGAGGACAGCCTTTGACCGATCGAATCGATAGGCCGCAGGCCATAGGATCAGAGGCTACACCGTGATTGTCGTTATAAAGCTGTCATTTCCTTAGTCAGACACTATAGGGGAGAAAGACATGGGGTGGCTATTGTAAAGGGGAGCAACTAATCGTGATGGTTAAAGTGAAGCTAACCCAGTAATACGGTGGCTATTGTAAAGGGAAGCAACTAATAGCCATGGTTAATGTGAAGCTTATCCAATATTGGGGTGGACTTTATAAAGGGGGGCGTGATTTAATAAGGTGACTAATGTATTAAGGGCAGCAAGAATTTAATTGTGATAGCGTAATTTAAAAGGCTAATGTCAATTAATGTATTAACGTTTCGGGGGGGGGGATGGCCTGGCTAATGTATTGGGGTTACTCTATGTATAAGGTAATGTGAAAAAGAGTGTGAGTGGGGGGGGTCTATAGGTTAGCAAATGTGTAATAGGGCAACCAATGGACTGGTTGTAATAGGGCAACCAATGGACTGGTTGTAATAGGGCAACCAATGGACTGGTTGTAATAGGGCAACCAATGGACTGGTTGTAATAGGGCAACCAATGGACTGGTTGTAATAGGGCAACCAATGGACTGGTTGTAATAGGGTTTGATAATAATAATAAGGATAAAAGACGAAGTTATAAAATGTTGCTTGCACGCAATCTAAAAGATGGACTCGTGATTTGATTATCATGAAGCTATAGCATGGCCACACGGCGTGGTGGTCGAGTGGCAACGCGCTCGACTGGCGTACCGATGGTCACGGGTTAGAATCCATGTGAAGGCAAGGTTTTGTTCCCGGGGCCTAGGGCGTCCCCGAGTCACCCAGCTCCGAATGGGTACCTAACACTAGTTAGGCGGCTGGGTAATGCGTGGAACCGACAAAGCCGTGGCCTGTGAACGCTGCATCACTTGCAAACAGTTCATCCGTTATGGTCTGTGGCAATTATCTTCTGCACTTTTTCTTGTCTGTTTAGACAAGATAAGAGATAATTATGAAATTATGCAATTTGCTATGCGCCAAGTAGCGAGAATACCTATATTAGTGCACCCGCTGAATTGAAAAGTTAATGTCCAAAAACCATAGTCAACCTTTCACCTACTCCCATAGTAAAACGGCAAACATTCTTCCAAGTTCATGAAATGGTAGTACAAAATAAAATGTTATGTCCTAGCTAAACCATTCTAACATGGCATGAAACCTCAGGCCTTCATGTTAGAGAACACAATTCAATCAGCAGCCGATTGAAATAAACAGTTTATACCAACGGGATATCAGAAACAATTTATTTAGCTGTAGAGCACAACAGCAGCAGGCACACGATAACATGGCAATAAACAAGGCAATTAAATCGTGTGCCCAGGCGCCATCAGTTGAAAAGCCCGCAAACTTAATGTTGATGCTTTAAATCGTTGTCCATCAGATCTCTTTGTAAACAACGTGAGCTTGGTGCGTTCCATTAATCAATGAGTGGATGACACACGGTCTAACCACGCGCTGACATACACCATGCTCAAACATGCATAGCAGTGAACACACATTCACATACACTCACACATCACATCACATCAGACAGCTAGGATGGGGTGAAGTGAAGAAAGTAAGTTTAAAAAATCACGCACCAGAAAAACCAAGATGATGGTTAGCTATCGTCCACTTACCGGTGGTGTGGCGGAAGTTTAGTCTGTGAACGCCAGGGAGGTATTGATCGCACCCTCTCCTCCCTAACCCCCACCATACCCCACAAGTCTAATCCTCAATCTCTCTCACAACACACAAAATGATCGAATGGATCGACACACTGGTCCCTTCACCTAGACCCCAACCCGTAGGTCGCATCGGTCGGGATTTTGGTTAGCCAGTGATAAAGGATCTAGGTTACAAGGCCGAGAGTGGGGGTCATGAGACCGAGAGTGAGGGTCATGAGGCCGTGAGTGAGGGTCATGGGGCCGAGAGTGAGGGTCATGAGGCCGAGAGTGAGGGTCATGAGGCCGAGAGTGAGGGTCATGAGGCCGAGAGTGAGGATCATGAGGCCGAGAGTGAGGGTCATGAGGCCGACAGTGAGGGTCATGAGGCCGAGAGTGAGGATCATGAGGCCGAGAGTGAGGGTCATGAGGCCGACAGTGAGGGTCATGAGGCCGAGGGTGTGGGTCATGAGGCCGAGAGTGGGGGTCATGAGGCCGAGAGTGGGGGTCATGAGACCGAGAGTGGGGGTCATGAGGCCGAGAGTGGGGGTCATGAGGCCGAGAGTGAGGGTCATGAGGCCGAGAGTGGGGGTCATGAGGCGGACAGAGTGGCATATAAGGTTGCTTGTGAGCTGGGCTGTAGGGCCGAGTAGGGGTTGTAAGGTCGAGTGATGGCTTAAGACCGAAAGAGTGTCCTGAATGACAGAGACGAGGTGTTTAATACGTTACCGTTATAGATTACAGTTGAAGACATGTTTTATAAGGACAGACAGCGCAACCCTTTTAAATGTCTCGAGGGCACAACATGGAGAAAAAAAAAGGGGGGGGGTAATTGGTTTGTTTACAAATGCAGAATCAAGGGCGGGAATGCTTTTCATCGGTTCTTGCCCTTTGTATTGAACAAAGGAACAATTGGTTAAACTATGTGGTGTATATTTGTGTATATTTGTATAATGAGATTATCTAATTGGCATTCACTGTAACTAACATGTTGGCTTTCAAAAAGACGCTTAAAAACATATTTATCTTACGGACTTTTAGATTACACAATGCTACCGATTACAGCTAATCAAGAGTCAAGTTCACCCATCAGGCACCAAATTTAATCCTTCCAGTATCTACGCTAATACTCAAGTATGTCAGTTAATCCTTAAGAATTGCCAAGCAGCTGTCTCAAAATTACCGGACACTAGTGGGCGAATTAGTGGATGGGTGGCACAAAAAGCCGCATATTTAAATATAGAATTCCCGGTAAAACTTCTTTTTTTTCTCCACTGGACAAATAACGATAATACCGGACAGTCCGGTACAAAACCGGGCATTTTGCAACCCAATAATCCATAAAGCATCTGAGCTTATCAATTAAGTAACTGAACTAATCCATCAAATATTTGAATAAATCTATAAAATATTCAAATATATGACTTGTCTAAACATTGTGATAATGAAAGTTCAGTGTATTTCCATCAAGCATGGTGAGGCTAAATTAATATCCCCCTACACCTCTATCTTTCAATGTATTTCCCTCACTCATGGTGAGGCTAAATTAATATCCCCCTACACTTCTATCTTTCAATGTATTTCCCTCACTCATGGTGAGGCTAAATTAATTTCCCTCTACACTTCTATCTTTCAATGTATTTCCATCAAGCACGGTGAGGCTAAATTAATATCCCCTACACCTTGCACAATGTGCATCTGACCGCTCAGTGCTCCCTTCTAAATCTTCTTCCTCTGCTGTAAGACATCAATATAATATACACAGGAACTATACGGTCGACTTCACATTAACAGTAAAGAACATTATATCTTGAAATACCTCAAATGGTAGGGACCGGGGGGCCCCATCCCTCGGTAAGAGTGAATGAAGGAGGTTAGAGTGAGTGAAGGAGGTTAGAGTGAGTGAAGGAGGTTAGAGTGAGTGAAGGAGGTTAGAGTGAGTGAAGGAGGTTAGAGTGAGTGAAGGAGGTTAGAGTGAGTGAAGGAGGTTAGAGTGAGTGAAGGAGGTTAGAGTGAATGAAGGAGGTTAGAGTGAGTGAAGGAGGTTAGAGTGAGTGAAGGAGGTTAGAGTGAGTGAAGGAGGTTAGAGTGAGTGAAGGAGGTTAGAGTGAGTGAAGGAGGTTAGAGTGAGTGAAGGAGGTTAGAGTGAGTGAAGGAGGTTATAGTGAGTGAAGGAGGTTATAGTGAGTGAAGGAGGTTAGAGTGAGTGAAGGAGGGATAGAGTGAGTGAAGGAGGATAGAGTGAGTGAAGGAGGTTATAGTGAGTGAAAGAGGTTAGAGTGAGTGAAGGATGTTAGAGTGAAGGATGTTAGAGTGAATGAAGGAGGTTAGAGTGAGTGAAGGAGGTTAGAGTGAGTGAAGGAGGTTAGAGTGAGTGAAGGAGGTTAGAGTGAGTGAAGGAGGTTAGAGTGAGTGAAGGAGGTTAGAGTGAGTGAAGGAGGTTAGAGTGATGAAGGAGGTTAGAGTGAATGAAGGAGGTTAGAGTGAGTGAAGGAGGTTAGAGTGAGTGAAGGAGGTTAGAGTGAATGAAGGAGGTTAGAGTGAATGAAGGAGGTTAGAGTGAGTGAAGGAGGTTAGAGTGAGTGAAGGAGGTTAGAGTGAGTGAAGGAGGTTAGAGTGAGTGAAGGAGGTTAGAGTGAGTGAAGGAGGTTAGAGTGAGTGAAGGAGGTTAGAGTGAGTGAAGGAGGTTAGAGTGAGTGAAGGAGGTTAGAGTGAGTGAAGGAGGTTAGAGTGAGTGAAGGAGGTTAGAGTGAGTGAAGGAGGTTAGAGTGAGTGAAGGAGTTAGAGTGAGTGAAGGAGGTTAGAGTGAGTGAAGGAGGTTAGAGTGAGTGAAGGAGGTTAGAGTGAGTGAAGGAGGTTAGAGTGAGTGAAGGAGGTTAGAGTGAGTGAAGGATGTTAGAGTGAGTGAAGGAGGTTAGAGTGAGTGAAGGAGGTTAGAGTGAGTGAAGGAGGTTAGAGTGAGTGAAGGAGGTTAGAGTGAGTGAAGGAGGTTAGAGTGAGTGAAGGAGGTTAGAGTGAGTGAAGGAGGTTAGAGTGAGTGAAGGAGGTTAGAGTGAGTGAAGGAGGTTAGAGTGAGTGAAGGAGGTTAGAGTGAGTGAAGGAGGTTAGAGTGAGTGAAGGAGGTTAGAGTGAGTGAAGGAGGTTAGAGTGAGTGAAGGATGTTAGAGTGAATGAAGGAGGTTAGAGTGAATGAAGAGGTTAGAGTGAGTGAAGGAGGTTAGAGTGAGTGAAGGATGTTAGAGTGAATGAAGGAGGTTAGAGTGAATGAAGAAGGTTAGAGTGAGTGCAGGGGGTTAGAGTGAGTGAAGGATGTTAGAGTGAATGAAGGATGTTAGAGTGAATGAAGAAGGTTAGAGTGAGTGCAGGAGGTTAGAGTGAGTGAAGGAGGTTAGAGTGAGTGAAGGAGGTTGGAGTGGGCGAATAAATGAGAGAGTGGAGTAGACCACAAGATTCCCAATTAAGATGCTTGACCTCCAAAATTAACTGCAGGGTATTTTTATTTGATGCAACCGAAATGAGTCTTGTTTACTTGAAACTAACAACAGAGACATTTAATTTGTATTATGATTACTGGATACCAACAACTGAGACATTCTTTCAGCGAAAATTCATTGATAATTATATATAGGCGTCCACTATCAGAATGTGATTTCTTCTCCGCATGGCGGCTAGGCGTGCAATGATATCACATAATTGATATTCAATACTGGGAGGACCCCCACTGATGACTGTATTAATTTTACCACAGGGACCCATGTACACGCCCCTGGGAATTACGTTCGCTAAGCCAGAGACAAGTCATTTACGCGCAGAGCAGCGCGTAACCTAATGTTCTGTCATTGACTTAGGGTCTTTGTAATGTTCTATCAATGGTGTGTCGGTCATCTAGTCTTGTTTAATCTTTGATTTAGTGTTTTTGTAATATTCTATCGATGATGTTTTTGTCACGTCATGTTCAATCATTGGTTTGGCGGTATCAATTATGTTCTCTAATAATATTAGTACATATTAATGTACTACAGTTAAATCGGCGGTCATCTTTGAATAATGATTAGGGTCTGGGGATTTTGGTCACAATCTGACCTAATGCCTAATGAGAACAAGCAAAGACCATTACTAAGAAATGAGACTTTCCCCCACCATCCCTGAGAACCCCCACCATCCCTGAGAAATGAGACTTTCCGCCACCATCCCTGAGAAATGAGACTTTCCCCCACCATCCCTGAGAAATGAGACTTTGCACCACCATCCCTGAGAAATGAGACTTTCCACCACCATCCCTGAGAAATGAGACTTTCCACCATCATCCCTGAGAAATGAGACTTTCCACCACCATCCCTGAGAAATGAGACTTTCCACCACCATCCCTGAGAAATGAGACTTTCCACCACCATCCCTGAGAAATGAGACATTTCTATTTTGTTAACCCCTTGCTAATTATAGCTCCTGGTTAATCACGTTTCTAACACTTAAAAAACCACAGACCCACCAGATCCCTTATCATTGTGTGCTGTAAGATTATTCCAACATGGCACAAAGACGGCACCCTCCAACCAAGCAAGTAACGCTAACAACAATATAATCAAATCTTGCCACCGCCCCCCCCCACCCTTTCCTTGTTCGATGACTTCCCTCCAGCGATTGGCTGCAGAATGCGTGTGAAAAGTCACTCCGTCGTTGCGCACCAGTGAAACGGACGACCGCGTCACACCGATCTTATGCACACTCCACTGACAACGGGTGCCCTGAAGCTAAAGAGAAAAATGGCCAGGTTAACTTTTTTGCAAGCTTAGATAAATTAAAATAAATTATAAACATTATGGTTGATGTCTATGCCAATCGTCGGGAATATTTGTGACGGGTTAGACTTAGATAAGTACAGACTTAGGTTTTATTAGCAGTCAGTGACTCAGTGAAGTAATCATGGGCGGTCATTTAGACGAAACTCATTAGTTAGACAAACACCGTTAGGAGGGATACTGACCACACTTTGTGATCCTTGAAAATGACCCCATTGATGACACTCCTGAAAATGACTCCAACTCTGTCGTCCCAATGGGTCCCCCATCCTTGAACAACTCACTTTGGCCCAAACTGTGACACCTCCGCCGACACTAACGCATCCCCTTACAATGACCCATCCAATGCCAATGCCGCATTCCCTGACAATGAGCCATCCCCTGACAATGCCCCATTCCTTGACAATGCCCCATTCCTTGACAATGCCCCATTCCTTGACAATGCCCCATTCCCTGACAATGAGCCATTCCCCGACAATGAGCCATTCCTCGACAATGCCCCATTCCCTGATATTGACCCCATCCCCTGACAATGCCCCTTCCACTGACTTTGACCTACTCTGTCACCCATGACAATAACGACGTGCAACCACATAGGACATAGGGGAACAAAATCAATAGCAGTTTGCTCTTGGCGTGGGGAGAAGCACTAACCATTTGACCTTTCATCCGTATTGATGATGACGATGTCCGACCGTTTCGGTGTTGACACGTCACTGCTAAAGAGGAATATTGTAAAACTTAATGTATCAACCCCGAAACGAGTATTATTAAGGTGATGATACAGAAGAACAAAGTCAACGAAAGTTTTATGCTACACGCAACTTTGTCAGTTAAACGCCAAACTAATAATGAGACGGACAAGCGAAGGGTTAAGGACAGACACGTGAGGGATGAAAGACAGACAAGTGAGGGATTAATGAAAGATAAGTGAGGGACTCTTTTTTAAAAATTTGAAATAAAACCCTTGATGTCTGCATGTGGTTGGTTATATTGACATAGATGTGGTTGGTTATATTGACATAAATGTGGTTGGTTATATGGACATACATGTGGTTGGTTATATTGACATAGATGTGGTTGGTTATATTGACATAAATGTGGTTGGTTATATGGACATACATGTGGTTGGTTATATGGACATACATGTGGTTGGTTATATTGACATAGATGTGGTTGGTTATATTGACATAGATGTGGTTGGTTATATTGACATAAATGTGGTTGGTTATATTGACATAAATGTGGTTGGTTATATTGACATAAATGTGGTTGGTTATATTGACATAAATGTGGTTGGTTATATGGACATACACTGTACATGTGGTTGGTTATATGGACATACACTGTACATGTGGTTGGTTATATGGACATACACTGTACATGTGGTTGGTTATATGGACATATATGTGGTTGGTTATATGGACATACACTGTACATGTGGTTGGTTATATGGACACATATGTGGTTGGTTATATGAACATACATTAAAAAATATTTTTTAACGAAACTGTTAAAGTTAAAGTTTAGGTGGTAATATATTCCAAGATATAAGACAATAATTTTTTTAAACAACTTCCAAATAGCCCCTTTCTGAAGTTGACTTAGCCTTAGAGTGACTTAGCCTTAGAGTGACTTAGCCTTAGAGGGACTTAGACTTAGAGTGACTTAGCCTTAGAGTGACAAACTATAAAAGCAGCAACACAATGCCCAACACTTACAGTCCTACCCTGCTATTGATGATACCAGACGAAAACATTAACCCTCGTTAGCCGATAAACCTGTCCTCACAAAAACGTCCCGATCGTGAACGATTCACCTCCCCTTCATTCCATCACAACTCCCCCACACTCCCACCCCTAATCACCCACGTTGTTTGTTTCCCTTATGGGCGGTGGTAGAGAAGTTCGGGTTATAAATACAAGAGATTGAAGTTTCATCGATAGGATAATCTGGTGCCGGGGTTTTGGGTGAAACTAAGGGGAGATAAGATCATCGGCAAAATATGAGACAGATGCTAGAATATTTGTCGTGGGGGAGGGGGATGAGGAGAGATTCCAGTTTCCTATAACAAGAGAAGATTGTTCTCCGACTGCTCAACTCATTCAACCTCGTGTCTTTACAGGAGCGAGCATAAGGGGCTTAACTCTCCATTACGTTCACCAATATTGCAATGCTTTATTTTATTTCTCTCTTTTTTTCTTTTTCTTTTTGCAGACGATGGTCACGTGATAAACGAGCATTGATCTGTTCATCAATGCTTCCAAAATCGATTTGTTAGATCTTAAATTTCTTATTTGAAGGCATTATAATTATTATTTTTTTAATAGTGCGTGTTAAATTTTGATTTATTTTTTAAAAATGACTATAATTCGTGGAACATTCACTTAAGGCTTGCTGGCCAACAACATTTTAGAGAATCATTTATTCACTCTGGTCATGCAACTACTTGAAACTAATTTGAATTATCACCTCAAGGGTGTATGATTGAATACAATGGTACGCAATATCACAAGGTAGACCTCAATCATCTCAATCCAGGGAATTCAAGTACCTGCTAAACTAAACCATCAAAATCAATGTGCTCATTAATGACCGTGGAACCCGGTTTAGGTCCAATTTTTTCTATTTCGTAATTACAGCTTACAGCGGATCCTGAGTTACATCAAATATTCCAACCAGACAGTCTTGCATTCATGAATAAAAAACATGACACCATTGGAATGCAGCCTGCATCGAACCCATGTTCTCCACTTAATTACCTGACCCGCAAATACCCTGCCCCCATTTCTAGCCCTCCATCTCCGTTTTTATTTTTGATCCTTTAAATCGAATCAAGTCCTTGCATCCCTCAATTTTGCCTCCCTCACTTGTCTGTCTTAAATCCCTCACTTGTCTGTCTTAAATCCCTCACTTGTCTGTATTGCAACCCTCACTTGATTGTCTTAAATCCCTTACTTGTCTGTTGAACCCCTCACTTGTCTCTCTTACAGCCATCACTTGTCTGTCTTTAATCCCTCACTTGTCTGTTGAACCCCATCACTTGTCTGTCTTGAACCCCTCACTTGTCTGTCTTGAATCCCTTACTTGTCTGTTGAACCCCTCACTTGTCTGTCTTGCACCCATCACTTGACTGTCTTGAACCCCTCACTTGACTGTCTTGAACCCCTCACTTGTCTGTCTTGAACCCCTCACTTGTCTGTCTTGCACCCATCACTTGTTTGTCTTGAACCCCTCACTTGTCTGTTTTAAATCCTCCACTTGCCTGTCTTGAATCCCTAACTGGCCTGTCTTGAATACCTCACTTGTCTGTTTTGAACCCCTCACCTCTGTCATCATATTTTATTGGTAACCAAACTATCGCCTGGCTTCTGGCATGGCCCTAACAAACACAACGATTGGTTTATTCAACGCTTTGAGCCATTCCGCCTCCTTTCTTTTGTCAATACTTGTTTGTGCCGGGGAGGTCAGAATCGTCAGGTTTTGTCTTGGTACAGGTTACCGATAGCCATTCGATTATCTATGGTACAACTCTTTGGTAATCTTCCATCTTATCCAGTGTAAGATTTAGCATCTATGGTACAACTCTTTGGTCATCTTCCATCTTATCCAGTTTAAGATTTAGCATCTATGGTACAACTTTTTGGTCATCTTCCATCTTATCCAGTGTAAGATTTAGCATCTATGGTGAAACTCTTCGGTCACCTTCCATCTTATCCAGTGTAAGATTTAGCATCTATGGTGCAACTCTTCGGTCATCTTCCATCTTATAAAGTGTAAGATTTTGCATCTATGGTACAACACTTTCATCAACTTTCATCTTATCAAGTGGGAGACGGCAACAGAAATTACAAAATGATTAAAATAACAAGAGTTTCAAGGATACAATATGATTGAAACCAAATCAATATTAATTCGGATTATAATGGTCTTCATCAAAACTTAACTACAAAACAAAAAATGTAGAAATTTGGCAACATCCTTTTGATAAATATCGAATGACTGGCATTATTCCTCCACAATAATCAATCTAGTTTGTGTAAATTAGGTCCAAACAAATTAGGAAAGACACAGTTCCTGCTCAAACAGGAAAGAGAAAAAAATAATGAAAGGGAGGAAAAAATACTGATCGAATGTTGCCAGGCTGGACGAACAGGGGAGTTATTGGAGAGCGAGACTAATAAGCTAAGGGAGGTAAACAGGATAAAAAAAGCAACACGACGTTAATGATTATCTGTCCGCATGCAATTGCTGGCAAGGAGGCAACAAACGAAGGGTTGGTGATAAGATTATAACGTTGAGAGAGTGGCGTTGAATTCCTGCAACTGTCAACATTTCGACATATGCTCGAGCTGCCATATCGTCCATAAAATAATATCGCGTCAAGAGCTTTTCATTGGTCTCTCAAAAACGTTCCTTTTATTGGAAGCCGAAAGTAATGACAATGAAGAAGACAAAACTTTGGTTGTTATCAAAGGGTCAGTTTACAAAAGAAACAAAGGGCACACGTTATACAATAAATATGACACGGCACCGGGTAAACTGCAACTAAGAAGAAGCAATGAATTGATGTCTTATCAACATGCAATCATTCATGTGTCGTTGAATTGATGTCTTATCAACATGCAATCATTCGTGTGTCGTTGAATTGATGTCTTATCAACATGCAATCATTCGTGTGTCGTTGAATTGATGTCTGAACAAGATGCAATCATTCATGTGTCGTTGAATTGATGTCTTAACAAGATGCAATCATTCATGTGTCGTTGAATTGATGTCTTAACAAGATGCAATCATTCATGTGTCGTTGAATTGATGTCTTAACAAGATGCAATCATTCATGTGTCGTTGAATTGATGTCTTAACAAGATGCAATCATTCATGTGTCGTTCGTGAGGCCTGACTAGACTGACTGTCTGCTCTAAACAGTCAACATGGACAGATTCTAATCTTTCAAATAACTGCCGAATGACTAAATTATCAGCACATAAAAATTTCATTTCTAGTTCAATTTATTTACCTGCGAAGTATTTCTCAGCCACGGCCTCGTTAAACAAATTATCCGTGGTCCTTTTTTAAAGTTTTTAATAGGAGTAAAAATGAAACATATACTTATTTAATTAATTAATTAAATCGTTTTTTTAAAAAAATATTTTAAAACCAATTTTATCTATACCGTATAAAAATTGCAGATGATATTATACTGCCTGGGTCAAGTATTTTTTGACAGCAAGACGTAGCATAAACCAGTGCTTCTCAAAGTGGCGGCCATCAGCCACCGGTCCGCACAAGGTTTCAGAAAGGAAAGGAAAATATAATTATAATTATCTATTTGCAACCATTAATACTAATCATATGAAATATATTAAATTTTTAAAAACTTACACATAAAAAGAAATAAATAATTATTTAATACAAATTAGATTTATTTTCATAAAATAAGTCCAGATATATTTCAATACGTAGTCATAATCGCAAATCATGAGGGGTGAAGGAGAAGCCCCAAATGTTGGTGACTAGTTCACTTCAATCTACTCCGAAAAAGCAGTAAAAAAATATTGATCTGTCCCCCCAAACTCAAACAATAGATTTGCACTCCTGCATGTTGTAAAATGTAAAACGTAAAATTTTCTTTCAAAACTTTCAAAATAAAAATAGGGAGCATTGAGCTGATAGTTGATACTGAAAAGATTTACAGTCAAACCTCTCATAAGAGAGATTAATTCGTTAGTACAAGGAAGATAGTGCACCGGTCCCTGGTAAAATGGAAAAAATTCCTGCCGGTCCGCCATACTAATAAATTTGAGAAGCACTGGTCTAAACTAACCGCACCGGATGGTAGAAGTGATCCGACCAAATGGCGAGTACCGATGCCCGTGTCGTCATCACATCATATTTGGTTTCCTCTCCGAATCTCAGATCATTCTCATACAAGCCGACTGAGATATCCCACACTTCCACATCAAGTGGCAACAAATTCCTCCAAGGAACGACAAGTGATGTGTATGAATAGACCCAGCAAGGCAACGAAACGGTTTCGAAAAAAGGGGGGCGGGTGCGCGTTGCATAAGGTATGTTAATGTTTACACAGCCGTCCAATAGCTTGTATGAAACGGTAACACAATAAATCTCCGGCGTAAAGCGAACCGGCTGAGATAAACAAACACTGCCATCTTAATACACATCTGAAAACATTTGACAACCAATTAGACACCGTTAACATTGAACGGACAGAAAGCTACCAAGTTACTTGAACACGTCACACAACTTTTTATAAGGGGGGAGAGGACAGGGGGCTCGAAACTTTTTACAACATCTTACTGTTTTCGAATTTTATAATTTATAATAAAAATGTACAATTTTGAGTTAACGTTCCATTATTTGCAATGTACATCGTGTCTGAAACTTAATCATGGCAGAAACAAATCCTCTCCTCCCCTCCACCCCCAAACTTCGAGTGACCTCGATTGTTCACATGCTCGTCAGTCAAGACCATGAAGTGATTAAACAACCTGTAAAAACAAAGTTTTTGACTAAAAATCCCTTTTATATGAGACATAACTAAAATTATTGATTATGTGCAATATAATATGCACCGCGCGACAAAAATTTAAAGACTGAAACTGACTGAACTCTCCTTGCTGTAAAACACGGGGATGTGGTCATCGATGGCTGGAGTGAACTCCAGTGACGCGTGGATGTCAACAATAGCAGACGGCTACATAGAGTTACATGGAGATGAACTAAAAATGCATTAATTTAATTACGGTGCATTAGATCTATCTGAAATTTTGATACAATGCATTGTTAGGTGACACGAGTCTATGTGCAAAATTTCAGCTCGATAGCATCACGGGAAGAGGGTCATTTTCACACGCTTTTATTTAAGTCACACTGTTTGTATGTTGTATCCATCCATCCATCCTTCCTTCAAATCTTGAAACGTAAAATTAAACCACTTCTGATGGTCCTAGAGATCTCAAAATTTTACCACAGATAGATCTTGGATGACAATGCATTGTATCAAAATTTCAGATCGATCGAATGTACTGTAATTAAATTAATCAATGTTTAGTTTATCTCTATTTATCACTATTTAGAATGTATAGTCGTCTGCTAGAGTTGACCTCCACGGCTCACTGGTTTCACTCCAGCCCTCGTTTACCAAATTCCCGTGTTTACATCAAGGGCAGGGGAGATCAGCGCGTTTCAGTCTGTAAATGTTTGTAAATAAAAGCGTGTCCTTTTAAAAAAAAGATTTTTTTTTACATTTTACTTATTTACGTTTGTTTTTCCGCCCAAACAAGAGATAACGACAAGACTGCGAAGTTAATATAAGAGATTTTTTAAAAACGAAAAGGTATTACCACATCACTCAGCAGATAAGTTAACAAGCCCTCCCCCCTCACACACACAGAGAATGTAAAATCGTCTTAACATTCGGTCGTGACTGACATACCTGCTTATCACAGAGCTCTACAGTCAGCCAATGATCTCTGTCAGGTGGGACATAGGATGTCACGGAGACAAGACACACAATTGCTTAGGTTTCACAACGATTGTGTTGAGTTTTGTAACGGTTTTTGTGCTGTATGTTTCTTTTCATATCTCAATTCGTGTACATAAAAATAGACTGTGGTGCGACGGGCGTGATTTCGGACACAAGGGATGTCGTAGATACAATTGTGTAAATAGTTAACAATAGTTAACAATTAATAGAAGTTTACATCATATGTAAATCAGGCTTGAACTTTAACGTGGCATAGGTCATAGAAGGCAAATCACGTTCCAAGTAAAAGTTACATTCTTCTAAGCCCTAAGCCGTATGTTTCAATATGCGTACACGCCTTCTAGTTTTGCTTAGCCTAAAACAGGACATTTCTTAAAACAATTTAACTTAATTTTAATTTTTTTAACTCCTCCCAACAAGCAATGTAACCATTACTTTATTTGCCCCGTTTAATGCTCACTAGACATATAAATCATAGCCGTCAAATTCCCACAGTTGTACACTCCTAATCCAATCACCTAACCATTTAAAAACCTCTCAACTAGCTTCATGATTGTTTGATTGTTCTTCAAGTCCAATTCAAGACAATCACAGCGGCCACTCAGTCGTACAGGTGCAAAGATATGGGGACATGGGCACTCATACTGGAGCCAATAATGTGTAAGGATGCGGGACAATGAAGTCCCTACCGTTAAAAAAATTCACATATTTGTTCAATCAATGGGTCTTGTCTATATTAATTTCAGTTAATATACCTGGCAGTAATATATATACCCATTACAAAAGTAGTATTTGAGGGGTCCACCACCCCATGAGTATTATAACCATGTTTACACCGACTCCCCATTACACCTTAGAGCCCACGACCCACATACAACATATATTATTTGATGCTGGTAGCCACATGGTCTGCACATCTCAAGACGGAAATGGACTAGAAGCTAGTGAAATAAAAGCAGGAAGAGAACGAAAGGTGAGCGGGTAACAACAACGGAGGATATGGTGGAGGAGATATCACATTTTCATCGTAGGGCCCGGGCGTCCGGGAGTAGCTGTTGTTGGACTCCTGGACAAAACTGAGCTCCGTTAGACCAAGTACTCTAAGCTCCCGACAAAACTAACTGCTCTAACCTTCTGTTAGGACTAGATTCTCTAAGCTCCCATGTAAAAAAAGCTTTGAGCTCACAGAAAGAGCAGGTTCCCTAAGCTCCAAATAAGATCTGGAGCTTTAATCTGCCAGCGATACCAGGTGCTCTAAGCTCCCTGTAAGACACGACCTCTAAGCTCCCCGTAAGACATGAGCTCTAACCCCCCGTAAGACAAGAACTCTAAACTCCCCGTAAGACAAGAGCTCTAAACTCCCCGTAAGACAAGAGCTCTAAGCTCCCCGTAAGACGAGCTCTAAGCTCCCCGTAAGACAAGAGCTCTAAGCTCCCCGTAAGACACGAAGTCTAAGCTCCCAATAAGATCATGTGCTCTACGCTCCCAATAAAACCGCGTGCTCTAAGGCACTAACGGTAATTCTGTAAGCTCCCACTATGAGTAATTCTGTAAGCTCCCACTAAAAGTAATTCTGTAAGCTCCCACTAAGAGTAATTATGTAAGCTCCCACTCAGTAATCTTTAAGTCCCCTAAAGTATCTGTAAGCTCCCACTAAAGAGTAATTCTGTAAGCTCCCACTATGAGTAATTCTGTAAGCTCCCACTATGAGTAATTCTGTAAGCTCCCACTATGAGTAATTCTGTAAGCTCCCACTATGAGTAATTCTGTAAGCTCCCACTATGAGTAATTCTGTAAGCTCCCACTATGAGTAATTCTGTAAGCTTCCACTAAGAGCAATTCTTTAAGCTCCCCGAAGCTCACAATTACTGATTCCGATAATACTTATTTAGCATTGCTCACTAAACCAATGAAATGCATTAAAAAAATTTGAAGAATTTACAGAATCTGGCTATGAAAACAAATCCTATTTATGCAGGTTTCTTAGTGTGATAGACTTTCCAAACATCTTGTTTTTGATCACGATACATGATAAACAGTATTGTAATTAAATTAGACATACGTTGAATTAATTCTCGAAAACAAATGCATAAGTAACGCTTGCATCCCTCAATTCAAATTGAGATAAACCAATTTTTACACATATTAAATCTATAATTACATTTTTGGATGATAGGATAGTTAAAATACATGATTTCCTAAATTATAACCTGCACAATGTCAAAGTCAAGCTTGGATCAAGACATAGATACCGGGAAAGTGGCATAGATAACGCTTAAATTATGCCATAAAAGAATACAAGGACTTTGTCATAAAAACACCGCGCATTGTGTTATAAATAAGCTGGGATGATGTATGACAGGGATTGAAAAGATCGTAAATCCATCTCTTTAAAAAAGCTCATCATTTAAAGATGTATTCACCTCTGCTACGAGACGTGTTTCCATTCACTGGCCAAGCTGATACAGGGGGGGGGAATGATTGACCAAGTGGTAAAGAGGAAGAGCGACGATCTGTAATACATTTGATTTGACACACATGCCTCAATCTGGGGTTCATCTGCCTTGCAGCCACGGGAAACTCCCCGACAAATGCCTCCCCACATAAAGGGAAAAGGCGGAGCTGGAGTGGTTTGTGTGAGGGGGTGTAAGAAATGAGATCAGTGTTGGCTTGTGGGGGGGGGGTAGTCATGGAAAATGCGCCAATAATTTAATAATTATAGAGATGTGTTTCTGAAACATTCACACCCCCAGAGCGGTCGCTGTCTTATTGCTTCAGATATGGTGTAACTAACAGGACAAAGGGTGACGATGACGTCAGACACCCTCTCTCGTTTTTGCCCGACCGTGCTACGTGACCTCTATGTTATGTCAGGCGTCCCTCGTCATTCTCCTCGCCGACATCGATGTACCCAACATGAGAGGAGGAGCTGGGACCTTATGCTCGTGTAGTCCAGAGTGATGGGGGCAGCGGAGGTGTCCGATTATGACCATGGACACGTAAGTGTCAAGACTTCAACTCACCGCTTAAAATATAGACATATTGTGTTTATTTGTTCTCATTCAGGCAGTAATTAAGCCTTCGGTTCTCTTGTGACATTTATATCTACAATGTTGACAACACACCAACTTCGTTCACGGAAGGTGACGTACGAGTTCTTTTAACTCAATTGGAAAGTCAATTCGTATCGTGCGTTGATCAAAATTGGGGAAAAGTTGAAATTTCAGAAGGAAGTTCGCCTCCCATTGACGGTACACCGACTGTCGTAGCCAGCAGGCCATTAACCCCTCTGCTGCAGGGGTGCGACTCCACCGACGGCACACCGAAAGTCGTAGCCAGCAGGCCTTCCATCCCTCTATTGCTGAGGTGCGACTCCACTGGCGGCACATCGATGGGCGCGCACAACATTCCGACACCGTGCAATGTTTATACTTGGGTCTTATCCCCACAAACAGGTTTATTTTCTCAACACGACACTCGTCAAGTGACGCCTCCAGCCTCCCTTCTCTCTCTCTCTCTCTCTCTCCTCAAGCTTGAGTCGACTATTAGATTTTTTTTTAAAGCATCAGACGGCATAACCTTCTTTTCGGAAAGTGAATCAAGACTTGAT
Organism: Ampullaceana balthica; assembly: GCA_944989445.1. NCBI lineage: Eukaryota > Metazoa > Mollusca > Gastropoda > Lymnaeidae > Ampullaceana > Ampullaceana balthica. The sequence goes on from CALYLW010000169.1 coordinate 432,884, forward strand.
TGATTTCGGTATACGAGTCTTTCTCAAACAGTGGTAAATAATCAGTGTCTCAATACATATATAGATACAGTTCTTGTAACTTCCTAAAACATATTTTTAAAGGCATTTTAAATAATGAACAAAGCTGAGAACATAATAGTAAACGGAGGGTTAATTATTTTATTTTTTTACCGATTCCCTACTTGAATGCCGTTTGGAAATTAAGCAGCTGAATTGAATGACATGAACTTTACTGCAGATATAACCAAAATGTCAATGATATACACTATTGACTATTGGCTCAACAAAGTAGTTTACATGAATACACTATTGATGACGGTCTGTTTGTGGGGACGGTATTGCTTGAGAAGTCCCCTGTCCTATATGTACATCTCTATATTTATGCAAGAGACCTCGGTATTCTTTAACTTGAATTTCATGACACAGTACGCATTTGTGTATTTGCTATAAGACTAAGGCAGCCTTGGAGGTGGAGAGGAAAGACGGTACAAGCGCGTATCGACTATGTACAAACGGTAATTGGTGTAAAGAGGCCTGGCGACTACCACTCTCCCGGGTGCACGTCTGGGAATCGAACAAGGCACTCCAATGAAATACTCGTCTGTTCTAGATATTCCCGGGCCTCCTTTGAAGCCGAGTCTTGAGGGAGCCGATGCGATACACAGACGTGAGTGAGGACAAGTGGTAGACAGCAAGTGCTGAGTACGTCAGCTCACTCTAGTACACGCGCGTGCTCACATGGGAAACGTCACAACAACAACAATTATCCTGAACAATGTTTCTAAATGAAGCAGTCGTCTTGGTCACCGAATAAAATCAGAGCTACTAGCTTCCCGTTCTAACAAGAGTTTGTGATTAAAAGGTGAATTTAAAACAATGCCAATGATAATGTACCACTGTATGGACTCAGTCAGATCTGAGTTTTTAAATGAGTCCGACCCAGAGATCTGGCAAACACTTGACTGCAAGCCACATCCATGTCTCCCACTTGTAATGAAGAAGAAGAAGAAAAAACAATGCGAACAATTAAAGATACATTATACTCTTAAAGCAAAGGGGGGAAAGGGAAAGGAATTGTTTAAAATAATAATAAAGTTAGCTTTTTACGACCGATCACTCACGTTGCATATCCCTGTAGCCAGTCAGAGAAATCTGAGAGGCCCTGTGGTAGCCTCACCTTCACAACACGATGACTTATCGTAATCAAATATTCATGTTCGCATCGAGGGCTCGAGCCGCCCGCCTTGCTGTTGATAGAGCCATCGCGTCCCACCGAGAGTCGTGCACGCTGCTCACGATGGCCAGGGGCTAATCAAATTTTGGCAAGGGCACAATGCCTCCTTTGTCACGGCGTGCTACAAACATAGTGGGCCATCGTAACGGGGATACAAGAGGCTAGCGTCTCAACAAGGGCCAGCGACCCCTTCCCGTTCTGTCTTAATTCGTTTTTTAATAAACAAATCAAGTTTTAAGTTATCAATCTGCATGCAATCCATTCATTATTTCGTACAATCTAAAACCGATCAATGACAGTGTATGCAGAGTCACAAGTCGAGTGCCTTTAATGAGTTGTTAGGGTCAGGCATAAAGGAAATGTTGTTTAAATATATGGATTAGAAGATATAATCTTGCATTAGTTTATCTACTCTATCAATAGATGGTAGCCGCCTTAGGTATATTAAGAAATTCAATGGAACCTACAGGCGGTGATCAAATAGTAAGACTCACCCCACCCCTCACCAAAAATAAATTCGTTCAATTGAAGAACTGGTGCAGAGCACACGGACATTGTCACAAATGCTGAAAACGACGTTGAAAATGTTATGTCTTCTATAACGCCAAATAGTGTACGATAAAACAATTTCTTCCGGCAAAATCTGAAACCAGGTTCACAGATGGTGAAATGAAATCGAGCAGCTATTATTGCGTAATAAACCTTAGTGAAGTGTCGTTAGACGCTAAAATATATACATTATTATCTAATACAATAAACATATTTCTTCCATCTTGAGTTCCACCCAACCCTTGGCGTGACACCGGATACAAGAGGATACAACACAGGAGAATCAACATCACCCAGTACAAACTCGTCTCCGGGCCTGTGGCTGGGACTCAGCTGCGATTCCCCCACGGGGGTCCGATGGCGTTCTGTTGGCAAGGAAGAAATTATTTCCCCCGTGTCTCGTGCCTATAATGTCGGATCAGGGCTGATGATATGGAAGGGCGGAGGGAGACTCGTCTAAAAACCTTGGTTTTCTCAGTTGTCAGGAAGGTGGCTCACCAGGGGCGTTGTGCTGAATTGTTATTATTGCACATTGAAGATTCTAGCTTAGGGTGTGTGTTTTAGCGCCCCGCCATATTTAACTTTTAAAAACCTTCAAGCATCCCCCCGCCAACTCATCTCACATATTTAAAAACGTTCCCGCTAACCCAACAGAGCGAAATTAAACAAAAAACCAGATTTTCTGAGTCTTACCTAATCCCCTGAGGTTAACTGCCGCCATTTTCCTTTTGGATCTTCATTTTTTTTTAAAAAACGTTCGAGGTACCCAAAACATCTCAAAAGTATTGACCCTTAAATGTACCACCACCGATTCCTGCCCCTAATTTGTTGTTCTTTTTATTAGAGTATTAGAGTTATTGTTTTCGAGTGATCAAAACAGATATCATCTCGTAGATTAAGATTATTCTCGTATTCCACCAACGTATCTGACGCCACATTACGCCTCGCCAACAATTCAAGACTGCTCCCTGCACACCAATACTCCAACCTTGGAGATACCAAAAAATTATTCCCAACTTATGCAGTATTGAACCCAAACCACATCTAGATAACACGAATACCAGCTCTCATCACCTTTCGGTTTTCCTCCAAGGGCCACAATCCACCGTGCCGAAAAGAAATAACACAGTCCCCCCCCCACCCATGTCAACAAAATGGATGTTTTCCGCGTATTGCAAATCTGAGTATCGATCTGCCTATCTCCCCCCCATTATTCATACATCTGATATCACAGAGTGAACGGTGTTTGATCACTTGTCGCCGTCATCAGATGTCAACTTGTGACAGCGTCTTTATCCGCGATTTCAGTGCACTTATATCTACCTTGAACTTGGCACTAAACTGTAGGGTCAAAATGTACACAGCATCGTGTCATCATTAAAAGATTGTCAAGGTAAAAATAACAAAGAAGAAATAAAGGTAAAGACTAACATGACAAAGGCAAGAAAGCTCAACAACTTTAAAATCATCTCTCGACAATCACTTTGACTCTGGCGGCTGTATTCTATCGTTTGTTTCTCACCCCAACCGCCCGACCTGGGATAGTGAGTTGAAATAGTAATGCATTAGTCTTCTTTATTGTGCAGTGAACCTCTTCATCTTCAACACCCAACAAGCTGCACTATTTTTCCAAGGCAGCAGTGATTGCGTGAAAGATATATGAGTGCTTGACTGCCCATTAATTATGTCTTTTACGGCATAAAGACTAATGGACACAAGGGCACTTTTTAACAAAAAAGTTTAAAACTATAAAGTTGTATACAGGATTTCTATTAAAGAAAAATGGAATGGGAAAAAAACTAGACAATTTCCCTTCACTTATATTGACTAATCGCGTAACTGATTAATCGCGATCAGCGAGGGACACCTGTAAACCAAACATCCAAACCTAGAGCTGGGATGAGGGGTGAGTGGTGCAAGCGAAGAGCTATGTCTGTTGGGTTGTTGTTTTTTTACCACGTTTTTTTATTAACTCACTTTCGTTCCTGTTTGTCTGTCCACAATTTTTCAAATCTGCCAACGTAAAATTAAACCATTTCTGATGGTCCTAGAGATCTCAATTTTTTACCACAGATAGATCTTGGATGACAATGCATTGTATCAAAATTTCAGATCGATCGAATGTACCGTTATTAAATTATTGAACTTTTTAGTTTATCTATATATAGGCATATGTATTATCCGTCTGCTCTTGTTTACATTACATTCACGTGCCGAGTTCACACCAACCCCGACCACATCAACCATGTTTAACATCAAGGGGAGATCAGTCATTTCCAGACTGTAAATGTTTGTCGGGCAATGCGTATTATATTTGAACATAATCAATACTTCAAAACTCACCATAGCATACACTTAGACTAAAAGAATAAAATAAATAGAAGTAAAAAACAGATTTTTTTTAAAAAACCACGTTTTTATAAGCGGACTAAAAATAAGTAAATAATAATTTTTTTCTGGATTGATAAAAATTTCAAACTTATATGCTCAAGTACTATGATGTAATATGTCTAAAACGTGGGCGGGCGCTTTTTAGGCGTTTGGCTAAAATGATTAGGGTTTACAAATGACAAGTAAGAACATGCGTGAATTGAATTAGTTAAGCCTGAGAAGCGCCCGCCCCACGTTTTAGTCATATTACATCATAGTACTTGAGCATATAAGTTTGACATTTTTATCAATCCAGAAAAAGATTTTTCCTTCACAATTCTGTGAAAACAAAATTTATTTTCTTCTTTTTAGTCCGCTTATTAAAACGTGGTTTTGAAAATCTTTTTTAACTTCTATTTTTCCGAGGAAAATTTGCCGCGTGCAAAGAAAAGCAACGTCAGGGACAGACCATCTCACCGACCACGGGAACAACTCAAGTTTTGAATCAACATTTATACCGACCGCAGGCATGGGTTCCACAAGTCTGAAAACTCATTGGAAATTGTTATGGGCGTCAAAGTCATGTTTACAAGTGAACGATTAAAGGTAAATGCCAACACAGGTGAGTAAGGGAGGGGGTTTGGGTAATAGTCAGGTCATGGATTAACAGACGCTCAAAGACAAAAAAATCCTCTGGAGATTAAAGCTCCTGGCGATTATCTCTTCAGCTACATAAATAGATTTACCTCGCGACGAAAACGAGACATCGACATTGTATTCATTTACCACAACAAGATCATTCACACCTACAGTTTATCACGAATGTTGTGTACCAGGTAAACACATGTGATACCTTTAGTACGACGGATCTTAAACTAATCGTGGTGGTGGTTTTCCTTTACATTACGTTATACTGTCAGCCCAGCCCGGTGTACATAAACGACACTTCTATGCTAGTCTGGCCCACGGAACGCGATAAAATTAATGTATTTTGATTTAAGTAATACAGGAGCTTTAAGAAACGTTTTGTAATAATGAAGAAAAAGAAGTGAATTATATCTATGGTGGAATTGAAAAGTACTCGTCATCAAGGGGTTGAGAAGAGCCAACATGCGATGTTCCAAGTGAACACCTCAAAAAGTTGGATAATCAGTGTTATAAAGCTAAGAGAGACAACATGACGTACATCGGATCAGTTTGAGAGCTATCAACCAACCCACTCAACCAGACCCTCGCACGTCACACCTTATACCTGACAGTGCTCACCTGCCCCGCTCCCCACCCCAGCCCATGCTGCAAGCATACCTTAACAAAACAAGCTGCAATGAAGCGATAATACAAGCGCAAGGGAGCACCTATTATCGGGAAATACCGCGCATCACTCGTGTTTGGAATGACGAGCATTCGCGACGCCCTCAGATCGTCAACTGCGGGTGGCCACCGTTGGAAGACTACGTGACGTCGGCGTGACAATGTGTCCCAATGATGGCCTCCCGGTGGCAGCGCTGGAGATGACTCGGCACGGTCTATTAGGCTTCTTTTGTTTCGAGACAATAGCAAGTCAGTCCTGAGAGTGTGTGAGTGGGGTAATTGTCCGGGGACGTGTTTACAGTGCCTTGCATTTTAGCTAGAGCTTGAGACAGGAACAAACCACTAATTGTTGTGAACAATGTTGGTTTCATGTTTGAATTCAATAATTTATAGACATCCTCGCAATGTTTCAAAATGCATTACAAGTCACCGAACTCAACCCGCTCCAGGGATACTGGCGGCTCGACTGGCTTATACGCTGCCTATTTTTAAACCCCTTATATTAACTTCACAGTCTTGTCGTTCTTTCTTTCTGCTTTCTGTCGTGGATCCGCGGGGGAAAAAAAAACAAAAGTGAAAAAAATGTCCCACTTCCGTGATCCTATCGAGCTGAAATTTAGGCCATAGACTCGTGTCACTTAACAATGCATTGTATCAAAATTTCAGATCGATCGAAAGTACCGTAATTAAAATAATGAATTTTTAGTTTATCTCCATGTATCTCTATGTTATGGTTGACCTCCACGGGTTCACTGGAGTTCACTCCAGCCATGAATGACCACATACCCCGTGTTTTACAGCAAGGGGAGTTCAGTCACGTTCAGTCTGTAAATGTTTATTATAGTGTGTCGCGCGGTGCATATTATATTGAACATAATCAATACTTTTAGTTATGTCTCATATATAAGGGATTTATAGTCAAAACGTTGTTTTTACGGGTTGTTTAATTGTACCCGGCTTATTTATAAACATTGTAGAAATCCCTAACTACCAACCCTGGTGTTTGAGAGGCGATCACTCCTACCGTCCAATCAATACACCCATAGCCGTCGCAGTAGAATTTCACCACTTAAAAAGAGATATAAGCGTTACAACTTACAATTATAATTTTACGAATCCAAACATTCTCCAAGACAGTCGGTGTTGACAACGCATGCCTTCGGCCAGAGTTACATTTCATGCCTAGTTATACTTAAGCTGCCATAACAGCTGCCATATTTAAAAAGAAACATACTTGAATATTATTATATCCGTAATTCCTTAAATTTGTTAATACATTTTTTTTTAAAAAATTTGCTACACGTTTATACGGGATGACTATGTAAATTATTCAAACAGTAAGCAAGACATTGAATAACGTTATTAATCGTAGCCCCAGTACAGACCAGACAGTCAGCTCGCAGACAATGTCCAGCACACTTACAATTGTGAAACACTTCCTCAAAACACGTGACCAAAGAAAACAGAGAAAACAGCCATCATGATTATTCAGTTTAAAAAATTGTAAATGAATTGGAGCAGTTCAAATCTTCTATAATTTAACTCCCATCGATAATATGACCAAGGAAAAGCGGGGCTGTCCTATGACGTCAACCGAGGGCCAAGGCTGTAACAACGAACGTAACAGTCGATTAGCGACAGTTAACGGCTCACACTGACTCGGAGCACAAGAGAAGGATGAAATTCATTAAGCTCATTAGTAGCTTCGTCCTTGTCTGCCCCCCTCCCCTTTCTTTTCTGATCACTTCAGGGCATGTTAAACCACGTCAGAAATTATGAGAGCAGGATTGTGATTGCTGGAGTTTGAAATGAAAATTTGACAAACCAAGACAGAAAGAAAGTAATTTATCATTTATAAATAAAAAATATCATGAAAAGATGCTAAAGAAAAAAAATACGGAAAGAAACCAGATCAATCTTATTTAAACCCTCGACCAGTGTGACTGAGGAGGATTGATTTATCCACCAGTCTCTCACCAATATTAATGTTAGCGGTGACCCCAAGATGGCGGCCTGACATAATGTCCAAAGGCAGCAGCAAATTAATGATGTTGGCAAAATGGGAAAAGAATGTGTTGTTGTTTTTTTGTTGGTTTGGGTGGGTGACAGTGATATAGAGTAAGTTTGGCTGTCTAACGAGTCCCACTATTTACATAATCTACCTTCACAAGTTTGCAGATCTCAAATTGGAGTTAGCGCAACATACAATTTAATACTTCATATGGAAGTAAGCTGGTATTTGTTAATGTCTTAGATTATGTTTTGACATAAAAACTAAGCTGGTATTTGTGACCTTTAAAACAAGGCATTTCGACCTACAATAAGATGAAAATGTCATTTATGTATGGCTTGTTGTATGCAGTATGTGGTCAGGTTAGGGCAAGGGTTACGTACTGGGACTGTGGTAGGTTAATACAATATTATTGCTGGCGGGACACGTATGTCTGTGTGTGTGTGTATGTGTGGGTGGGTGGCAGTGGGTGTTTAGCAAGGTGATGATAAGAGAAACAAGAAGATAACAGGAATAGTGGTAGAATAGAGAGACAGCAGAAATGGGAAATTATGAGGCAGTGAAACTAGAGAGGGAAATATGGTAGAGTGAGAGAGAGGGGGTAGGGAAGCGGAGGAGAATGTTGTTATGTGGAAGATGGGGAAATCGATTAAAGAGTTGGAAGGTGTAGAGGTAACGAAAGTGAAGTCGATAAATAATGACGTTGAGAGAAGGGGGCGACAGGGAAGTATGGTGGGTATGGAGGGACTGAGGAGAAACAGAGAGGGGATGGGGAGTGGGAGCGGAAGGCAGCGAGAGAGGGGGAGGGGGATATGAGGAAAAGCATAGAACAGCTGGAAAAAGAGGGAGAAAGAAGAGAGATGACAAGAGATAAGAAGAGTCTGAGAGGGTAGGAAGGCAGACAGAAAAATGTTGTGGCGACATGAGTGGGAGAAGAAGAGAGAAAGAGAAGGGAGTAAAGAGTGGATAGTTTTAATGACTTAATGGTGGAAAGAAAGTGAAGAGTTTCGATGAACACACACTGCCATACACACACGCAAACACAAAAAAAAGATTTCCTCCCTCTTCTTTTCCAGACACTGAAACCAGTCAGCCTGAGGATATTACAAGGAAAGGGGGAGGTGATTCATGAGCAAATTACCCACGGGAGATAACCGACCTCTTGCCAGTAGCGTTGCTCCCTCCCAACAGCGAAATATTCCACTAAATGAGAAACAGCTTTTCGGGTGGAAACGCCAGGGCCAGGGAACATAAGAGCGTTGATAAACGTAGCCGCCGCCCACCCCTTCAGCCCTGCTATAGCAACGTGTTCTTTCATACGGGGCAAAGTGTTCGAGGGCTGATACGTTCACGTTCTAAAGAAGGTTGTGATCTCTCTCAATTGTATACAATCTTCACTGCTCATATTTTTGACATTGCTGTGGCTGTTTGAGAAGAATTATGACATCCAATACATTATTATGTCCAATAGACAGTCGCTTTCTTTAGGGGCCGGAGCAGGGATATGGGGAGTTGTGCAGTTGGGAAGGAATGGCGAATGGGAAATGTGAGGAGATGGGTCATTGGGTCGGAGAGGTGCAATGGGGAAGATGGGTCATATGGGAGAGGCGCAATGGGGGAGATGGGTCATATGGGAGAGGTGCAATGGGGAAGATGGGTCATTGGGAGGGAGAGGTGCAATGGGGAAGATGGGTCATTGGGAGGGAGAGGCGCAATGGGGGAGATGGGTCATATGGGAGAGGTGCAATGGGGAAGATGGGTCATTGGGGAGAGGTGATATGGGGGAAAGGGTCATTGGGAGGTGGAGTGGATATGGGGAAGATGGCTCATTGGGAGGGGAGAGGTGCAATTGAGGAGACGGACCAATGGAGACAGGGGTAATGGACAGAGAGAGAGAGATGGGCAATGGGGTAGGAGCTTTGCCATGGGGGGGGGTTGAGCAAGTGTGATTGGGGAGAGGGGGAAATTGGGAAAGGGAGCAAAAATGAGATGGCGATGGGAGAGAGGGGCAATAACGTATCGGAGAAATGGGAAGAGGTAGATGTGCAAATAGGGCAATAGGGAAGACGGAGGGGTAGAAGGGGAGGGATTCAATGGGGGAGAGAGAAGTAAATATTAGGAGAGGGACAAGGGCTGGGGGATAATTAAGTGGGGAAAAAAGTGGACCCTGACTCTTGATATTAGAGTTACATAAAGTCTCATAAGTCGAAATGAATGTAGTAAACCTCAAGTAGTACTATGCTTTAATCCGGAGTTGACCATTTATTTAGGTATAGTCTATATGCAGATACCACGCATAATGTTTGTTCGGTTTTTCCCCTCTTAAAGTTCACTAATAAAAATAATAAACTCCGGAGCCCTAGCTGGAATTTTAAGAGTGGAATCGATGAACAGGTTTCGATCAGCTGCTTTGCTTTTATTTGTGTCTGGAGTTCGGAAGGAGGGTGGGGGGATGGCGGGCTGGTAGAGCTCACGATAGGAAGGTCAGGGACCAGAGATTTATAAGTCTGGCCCACTGAAACAGGAAGTTTAAAGGAGGCAGAGAATTGAGTTGTCTATAAACATGGCTATCAATGACCACATCGAGCAATGTTTGGCCTAGGTCAGATCTATTGACATCTCTCAAAGGTTAGACTGGGATCGATCGTTTCCAGACTAAAATACAGTCAGTACGACTCCAGGGATTCATATGCATGTATATAAAGTCCCGTCTTGATCTCATCAAATAACACGCTGAAATATTCATGCAGGTTAGGTGGGGGGAAAAAAAGGGGGGGGGCAAATTATAATCACCTTTTTTAATCGTAGTAACTGTAGTAGGCTAGTAGTAGAAAGCCTATTATTTCTTTAAAGTCACGCTCCTGTGCCCAAACCTTAAATTACTCAATTTCACATCAGTGCAAGACCACACACCAGCAGGCCTGCTATGGGCCCGATTATGTTAATTAGCAGGCCAGGTGGTTGCAACGATTTAGTAACGGTGTAACAATACACAAGGCTAAACAGGAGAAAGAGTGAAACAAGGGGAAAAGGGAAAGAACGCACGCTCACGTGAAGTCTTGTTTGTTATAGGAAGAGTTGTGGCCTCGGCTCCTCGCGTAAATAAGGGCGGCTACCATCGGATTATCTGGCAGACGATAGCATCAATAACATTGGAGTTGTCTGGCAGACGGGTCTTAGCTGAACGGGATACACACGTTTAACACTGAGCGGGACTCTTCGCTTTTCTTGACATATTCTGAGTCTGGGTGAATTCACACACATTTACGGGTTATTAACACATTATTTACATATAGAAAAAACGGTATTATTGCTGGTGCAGGTCGGTCTAACAAGAAACTCTTTATAAGATAATAGCAACTCAAGCTACATTCTGGCGCCTGGTACGTCAATGCGATTAGCCCGCCTATCACTTTTACTACCAACGGTGTTTCTTTTCAATCTCTATTGAGCCATCTTAATACCAAAGTCATCAATTTTCCTTGACTTTTATTTTAATGTGTCTTAACTTACCATGTTATGTCCCACGCCGTGTAATATTCTAAAATCGGTGGGCTCATGTGCCCATTGACCCATCTCATTAAGTGATGTGCAAAACTTTTCAATCCCACACCCTATGGCGTCTGTCATACCTCAAGAAGTCCACTAGGGACTTTGCTTCGGCCAATACCCAACAAGCCATGCACGTTACTATTCGTAAATGTCCATTCCAGTCGTAGTGTAAAATACGATCCGACTTGAAGTGTCCATGTTCCTGCTCCAATGACAGCGCTCCCGTACAGGCAAAGACATTCAATCTTATTGCTAAATCAGACCTGCGGACAGTTAAAAGCCTCTGTGGGCACAGCCAGCAGTAATCGATAAATCAGCATCAGTGTGCTAACAAAGGGTGGGGGGGGAGAAGGTGGCCCTGTTTTGATAGTTTTGGAGAACATTTTCAAAAAAAAACTTTAAAAAAAAATTAAAAAAAACTATTTAAGTCTTATATGGACAGCAAATTCACACAAAACAACTGAAATCCGATAAAGATTGTAGCAAGGTTAACTGAAGTCTTTTAATGATCTAGTACTCGGCAATCACAGCGAATCTAATGATAGGACTTGGTCAGTGGTCGATACATCTCAACGCTCTAGTCTTTAAGCCTCTTTTTTAATAATTTAATTTTTTTAAATATGTTTAAAAAGAAATGCATCTAACGAAAGAATTTCACGAGACTTACAAGCAAATGACGAGTTAGATTCAAACAAACGTTTTCAGGCTAATAATTTATTTTAACAGCGGGAGACAACTCACCAATTGTTTCACAAATGATGAACATAACGCAACAAGATTACAAGTACTTAACAATTTCGTATTTCACATCAACCCTACCATACACACAAACGCACTGTCTCCCCCACGCCCTCTGAATATTACGATGGCCGTGTGCAGACAGATTCGCAATATTATACAAATCATGTTACACATGCGATGTTTCCACACCCTCTGTCGTTTACATTAATTTCGTGTACACTGATTGCTGCGAGAAAGATGCATTTATTTAACAAAGCAAAATTGCCTCAATGGTGGAAAAAATAATTAGATGTAACAGACAGAGTAACAGATATGGATTAAAAATATAGGATGATGTGCTTGATGAAAGAGGCAAGAATGAAGTAACAGATGTGCATTGCTTGATTCAACATGGGTGCATCTAAGTCACCGAGGCTATTGGATTCCCGTAACTAAAGCCTTAACCATCAACTGAGGCCATTACTGTACAAGCAGATTGGTTCCCCTGTAACAGGTTACCCGATATGTCTCCTGTAACCTGTTACCTATTGATCTGACATGCAGCAGACAAAGTCGTTCATTAAGCTAGCACCGTGGTCGGCCAACTCAACTAAATTACCCCGAATGGGCTGAAAATGAAAAATCTTGGGTTTGAGGACTCATTAAACACTAGAAAAAGTATTATGGAAAGCCGGTAGATGTGGTCACAAGAAACTTGCTTTCTGGCAACACTGCGTAAGTTATTAACTTAAGCATAAGCTCGTATCTGGCCCAGCCACCTTGTTATACTCCCTGGTTGATATCACAGGAGTTGCCACAGTACACAGACCTCCTGGGGAGACCTCCTCGAGTCGTCCTGCTCATGTAACACGCTGCTCTTATTGACATCCAAGCTCTTGTGATAAACTCAGACACGTAATGAAATGCACTTAATCCAACTCTCTTAAATTTAGAAAATCGTTTGTTATTATTATTATTTTGTGTGTGTGTATATGTTCTGTTTATGAATAAACACGCAAAAGTGTCTACTCTGTCAGGTCATTGCTGAAAACTCACTGTCAGGTCCTAGCTGTAACACACTGTCAGGGGCTCGCCATAACTAACTGTCAGGTCTCGCCATAACTCACTGTCAGGTCCTGGCTATAACTTACTGTCAGGACCTGGCTATAACTTACTGCCAGGACCTAGCTATAACTCCCTGTCAGGTCCTGGCTATAACTCCCTGTCAGGTCCTGGCTATAACTCACTGTCAGGTCCTCGCCATAACTCACTGTCAGGACCTGGCTATAACTCAGTGTCAGGTCCTGGCTATAACTCACTGTCAGGTCCTCGCCATAACTAACTGTCAGGTCTCGCCATAACTCATGTCAGGACCTGGCTATAACTCAGTGTCAGGTCCTCGCCCTAACTCACTGTCAGATCCTGGCTGTAACTCAGTGTCAGGTCCTGGCTATAACTCACTGAATCTGTCACGTCCTGGCTATGACTCACTGAATCTGTCAGGTCCTGGCTATAACTCACTGAATCTGTCAGGTCCTGGCTATGACTCACTGAATCTGTCAGGTCCTGACTATAACTCATTGTCAGGTCCTTTTTGAAAGAGCCAGGACGCTGTGCAGTATAACGATATATTCCGAAATGGATAGCAAAACTATGGTAACAAGAATGGAAACTTTATTCAAAATTAAAAAGTTGGACGTGAAGAAACAGTCAATAAAAGGTACTAAGATAATAAAGTGCTAATAGAAAAGTTTTCACTATGTCGCTTTGCTGCTCTCTCTTGTCATTTGCAGTGAACAAAACGCCTCGCTGCGCCTCATTAATAAAAGCAATTAAAGGGGCGTAGCAACCACGTGATGATTAGTTATATAGGGAGAAAACGAGTCGGTGCTAATGTTACAGATATAACATGAGCATCACAACAACCAACGGGCACTGGAGGCGGGCTCGATCGATGGGGCGGGTCCCTGATCCGGGTAGCTCTGGTGGACACACGCCATCTCACTGTTCGATGGACCGACGGTAACCTAAATATTTCGACTCGGGAGTGGGGTGGGAAGCACAGAAAACTACCATCAGACAAATACAACGTATTGTTGCTGTACGACACAGATACGGAGATGTGTGCACTAAAAACATTGACTTAAACAACTCATTCAACCCATTAACTAAATTGACGTGACAAATCTTCGAGAACCCTCTCACTTTCAGGATATAAATCTAATTTAAGGAAACTGATGATTTAAAGCTGGATACAGGGCAGATGATAGCCATAATCATTTATCGTATAGTCAAGTCGTGTAAAAGCGTCAGTCTTTGTAGTTTCCGATATACCTTAGACTACGTCGGATTAACCAGTCTGAATACCCTTTTTTAAAGGTCGATGAAACGATCCAGTTCTACTTTTCCGGATCGTATACATGTATTTAAACTAGGGCTGTTATCGATTAATTTAAATTTAATCGTTAACTTTTGAAAAATTAACGATTAATTAATCGATAATTTCGATTAAAGCCAAAAATAGACTTATGACGTCATTAAACGGAACATTTCAAGGGAAGTAACAAAAACAAGTAATTGACTTTTTTATTGAGTTATTTCCCCTGCCTCACAGACATTGAACATTAAGGATATTTTGAACTAAATTTTATGACAATGTGTTGATACTTGATCGGATGTTTGTGCTGAAGGTGGTACGTCAGTGATGTATTTGATCATTTAAAAGAGAATTGTTTATGGAAGTGAACACAGTAAACTTTTTCACTATCATCGACTTTGCCATCCGCAGTTAGCTTAAAAACAAAATTGTTGCTCAACTTTCCAGGTATATGTTTAAATTTAACTGCGATGATGCTGTCAGCCATTTTTTAATTGACGTCTGCCTGTCGACATATATTAATAAAATAAATTATAATATTACGCGGGAGAAGTTTGTACGTAAATTTTTTATAAATTATTATTAATTATTAATAATTATTATTAATTATTAATAATTAATTATTTATTAATTAAAAAAATTTAAATATATAAATATTTTCTTTAAGTTTTATCGAATTTTAATCGATTAAAATAATTTTAATCGATAAAAATTGTTAACGATTAATCGAGAAATTAATCGTTAATTTCCGCAGCCCTAATTTAAACCAACTAAGTTGAGCCACTCAAAATTGTTACCACTATCGAAGACGTAACGCCTTCACATCTTGTTAAAAACAAAACGAGGGTCGAAAAAATAAAGCATTCTTCCATACTGAATTCATTATGAGACGGTCAAAAGATATTTTAAAACGTGATGTCCTGAGCAATGCATTCTTATCCCCCTTTCCTGAGAAACTCTTCAGACAAGTTACACAACTCATGATCCTCTGGTTGACATTTGTCTTTCAGTCAATTCTTCTTTCCTTGGGACAAGAAAACATTGTAGCACTTCCCCGTACTAACGTCAAATTGAAAGAGAACTTCACTATCAGCTTTACTTTAGCAGTTGAAAAGTGATCTATGTTTCTTTCCCGAAGATGCTTCCCCCCTGTTAAATAGGTGAGACGAAAATAATGTTATCTGATAGCTTCTGTGAGTATTTACGTAACTGAAGCTTATAAATATACCCCCCTTGTCTCATCCCAAGTCAACGTAAGCTATCGTGTAGAGCTACATCATTGTATACAGCCTGGCGGTAATTGGTTCACTGTTACACCAGAGAATGATGACTTTAAACAAGTTCATTGAGATGTTCAGGTTCTCTTACAAGAGATCACAATTTTCTTATTTAATTATAAATTAACTAGGGGTTGTAGGGCGCCTACAGCGCCCACTTTTTTTCAAAAGCCCAAGTAACTTATCCTTGTTTGATAAATACGAAACATTAAACTTCCTGAAATGTACACAATTATATATCCTCAAATCCCCCTTTTTTTACATCGTTTTTTTTTCAAAGATTAATATATAAGCTAAAACAATGACATCATTGCGTTACGGATCCATCCAGTGAGTTGGGCTTTTATATTGTTTACTGGTGTATCACCCGTCAAAAATGACGGAAGTTTTCAGCTGAAATCTATTTATTTTGAAAAAAATGCACCTTTAGGGCGCCCACCTTTTTCAAAAGCCCAACTAACTTGTCCTTGTTTGATAAATACGAAATATTAAACTTTCTGAAATGTACACAAAGTATTTTATAATAGGGGTTGTAGGGCGCATACGGCACCCCCTTTGTTTTTTTATTTTGTAATTAACCATCATCAAATCCTCTTTTTACATTGTTCCCTTTTCCAAAATTAAAATATGAGCTTAAAAAATGACGTCATATAATATTTTTTTTACAGCGCATCTTTAATTTGCACACCTTTTGTTGCACACCTTGTATTAAATATAAGATCAAAAAATGACGTCATATAATACATTACATTCCATACATACATACAGACGACGGGAATTATGTATATTGATGAGTATACTCTTGTGGTTCTCCTTTTAAAATTATGTGTGGGCAATTTGCGGAAAAAACACAATTTTTAAAACTTTTTATAAACTCAGCATTTTTTGGAGAGGGAAACAATGTTCATTTTTTAGGTGAACTCTATTTATCAAAGATGTGAACCAACTTAGTCTGCAGTCAAACGCTCGTCGTGTGTATATATATGTACGTGAGAGGATGACGATCATCCATAGATCAGGAAGTTTATACCAAAACTAAGCGGCTCTAGATGAGCAGGAGAGATTACAGCCGTGTCGAGAGTTTGTGGAGGGCACAGGGCTCAGGGAAAAGTGAGGTGGGGGAGGGAGGTCGTTAGTGTGATGTAGATAGAGCGAGGTTGGTAGTTGAGTACTAGTGATGAGGGCTTTAGTTTTATCAGGATAGTGCATGCTGTCATTCTCTATTAGAAATTGAAAGCATGGCGATGAAGCATAACTGCAGCAATGGAAAATCTTAATTTAATGCCCCACCTCCCCTTCCACACTTTTTTCTTTTCACCATTTAAAATGCACACACTCACACTGACTCACTCACCCTCTCTCACACACATCAAGTAAAATGGCGAGATTGGTGTATATTGGAACAACAGAAGCAGTTACTCGTGTGGGTGGCGGTGTTATACAGGAGATGACCTGATTTCCATAAAAGGTTACTTCCATGTATCCATAACGTTTGACTTCTTACGACTATTTCACCAACATTTAATTCATACATTTTTCTAACTTTCTTTAATATTGTTGTGCATGTGATGTCCTATCCAAAATGACGCCAAGAGCAAGACAGAAAGGATGGCGAGACCAACCCCGTCAATAGCTCAATAGCGCAGAGGATCTCACAATGTTCAGGTTGCAAAACACTTCGGCTTGACTAAACCGTTTGAACAACGAGATTTAGCAAATCCCAACATTGGATTTAAAAAAAAACAAACAACTCCAGACTTTTCAAGAAAACTAACTCACTATTTCGATCTAGGATTAGAAACAAAAATTAAATAAAACAGATATATTTGTATATTAAGATTTAATTACTTTATTCTTACAAATAAATGGGACTACACCTTCGTGACATTGAAAATATCTCGCAGTTTTAAACATAATTTATTTGACAATCATGTAATTTTCAGTCGAGCTAATTGAAGCTATAAAATACTGATAACTTCAGTAGGATTAATGTTCCACCCCACACTCCTACTACTTTTCCCACAATGGATCACTCCATCCTGCCCGTCTTATCACACTTTGAGAACCACGTCTGCAGAGCATGATGCCGGAGCAGCTCATCATTAAGTTCAAGATGTTAATTGAAAGCAGGCAGCGCTGTCAGCGGTGAGCTGGCTTGCATCAAGGCTGCTCGCAGTGAAGAATCAGATATACGTCAAAGAATGAAACGAGAGGCAAGGGCGTAAAACACACATCCTTGCCTCACAATAGGAATTTGGTGACGAGAGGTTGAGACAGTCGCGATGATTGCTTTGAAGGAAGATGTGCCAGCATTTGAGTTTATCGGATGTTCGGTAGTGGAAGTCACGTGTTGTGGAGATGGCTGGTGGCATTGATAAAACTAGCACCAATATAATATATCAACAACTACAGTAGATGTAATGTTTTTTGTTGGATGGGGAGGACTTGACTAAAGGACTACCAGCGAGATGTTTGAGGACATTCAACATTGATGAAGCCTTGACTAAATGACTACCCGCGAGATGTTTGAGGACGTTTAACATTGATGCATTCAAAGTTATAATCATGGTTGAAATTAAAATAAAAAATGGTTTTAAAAAAAATAATAACTAGTGCTGATATATAAACACTTGCATGCTGACAAAAAAAATTTGTAAATATAAAAAATAGCACTATAAAGCCTGAAGCAGGAAGGGATATGTTTAAATTTTAGGTATCTCTGACAATTAGAATTCACGCGGCTTGAAATACTAGTTTCATTTTACCCATGAAAACGTATTCCATTTAATAGGGTACTTGTAATAGTTATCACTGGAATGCAGGTTGCTAAAGGTGATGACACCTATTTTTCCTCCCTTACGTATTCCACTAGATGTCAATTTCCACGAAGGCAGTCCTGGTAACTGGCAAAAAGCGACGCGTGTTGTGGGGGGGGATTAAGTCCAAGCCAACTCCGACAGGCGTCAGTTGACAGGTAAAGGTTTTAAGAATGTACACAACACCGTGACAAGGGAAATGAAAGGATCTCGTTTGTTACTGAATCGTATTTTAAAGAGAAACCTGTTTCAATAAACGTTCATCGCGGACAAATATCTATGGACATTACAATTTAAGAAATATATAACATGTTACAAAGCTTTTAGTCGCCTACATTTTAAATTAATCTCAACAGGAAGATGTTGACAACAGATTCGATACATTTACCAAGCAATACCTCTATAAACAACCCTTTTATTATACACACAGAGCAATGGCATTAAGAGACCCAGCCATAACCAAACAAAGATCTCGGCGTGAAATTCAGCTCTCTTAACACCACTGCAGCGATAAATAAAATTCGGCGAATGTTTTGGTTATACTAATCGGACATTCAGTCTCGTTAGATATCCATTGACTTCATGACGAGGTTTCACATGCACACACGTGCTCACCACGCACTGAGGTCGGGGTGACATTGTGATAGGAGTTGACACATCTCAGGGTAAAGTGGTGTCATTTAAAACATGCAACGCACAATGGGGAAAAGATCTGCACCTGCCGCAACAAGGGGTGGAGAAAACGTGAATACAGAGTCGGATCTAAGTGTGTGTGTGGGGGGGGTGTACACCTGTCCCATAAAAATAGGGACCAACCGGGTAGACATTTTCTACCGGGTACCAAATCCGAATAGTTAGATGTACTATTTGCCGGATCCGGACCGAGTACTAGGGTTGTTAAACGAAAATAGGAAATCCGAATTAATTTCGGTTTTGAACCATCAAAATTAGTAAATATGGCGAGTGGCGGTAGTCACTAGAAGTAAACACGAAATTGTCGTAGAAAATTAGTTTATTAACTTTATATCTTTATAATTTCAAATTATTAATTTCTATTATTAGGTTACATTTGTTATATTTTTAAAAAAATTTAAGTATACTAATCTTGATATTTATCGAATTCCAAAATAGTATTTTTTTAAAGGAATTTTTAGAAATTTGGCTCTTTGCAAGGGCACTATTTGCCGAAGCGAATAGTTCCGGTTTCTCCCTACATAAAAAGGAAGAATTTTTAGTTACGAAAAATTCTTCTTATAAAAAAGAGAACGAAGAAAACGCATATCTCCTATAAGAATAAGGGCCTCTTTCAATTCTATCTTTTTTATCATAATATGGATCTGAAGGTAAGCAAACTAACCAATACACATGTAGAAGATGGGGAAGCTGGAAGAATATTTAGAAATGATACCATTTGCTAACAATGAAAAAAAGTATGAAAAGGAAGGGACGATATGTGTGTGCGCGGGGGGGGGGCTGTACAGTTTCCCTTTTTGTCTTCTAGAACTCAACATGTCTTCGCGTGTGGTAGTGGTGTTTAATTGATTAATGCTCCAAATGCTTTATCTCATTGTTGGTTAAATTCAATAAATTAAATTTGACCACAGTAGAAATAAGACGTTTTGCAAACCGTTTTAAGTGTCTGAGTCCTCAACCGCCAGTCAGGGTCACCTACCTATCCCCATGCCAGGGTCACCTGACTACCAATTAGAGTCCCTAACTCATTCATGTATCAAAGAAGCTGTTTATACCCCACACGTTTACTGAAGGCATTGGTGTTGTCAACAAACAAAACTACTTGTAAACAAGACGCGTTTCATTAATTATTCATTATCGGCACTAGACATGGAGTCTTCTACCCTTAAAGGTCAGTATAGTTTATTGCTGTGTTAAAACGGAAGCTACGCCAAGATATAATACATGTACACATCTATTGCTTCATATCAGTAGTTTGGTGCGTTATGTGTGTAAGTCTCGGCACTGTATCAGTATGTATCTATTTGTATGTGCATTTGTGGGTGTTAATTACGTTGTTTCATTTGTTAAATTGTATTGGGTGCTGGACATGTCTGATGTGTGTAGTGCCTCGTGTGTTTAGTGTCTCGTGTGTTTAGTGTCTGGTGTGTGTAGTGTCTCATATGTTTAGTGTCTGGTGTGTGTAGTGTCTCGTATGTTAAGTGTCTGGTGTGTGTAGTGTCTCGTATGCGTAGTGTATGGCGTGTGCTGTGTCACGTATGTGTAGTGTCTGGTGTGTGTAGTGTCTCGTATGTCTAGTGTCTGTTGTGTGTAGTGACTCGTATGTCTAGTGTCTGGTGTGTTTAGTGTCTCGTATGTGTAGTGCCTGGTGTGTGTAGTGTCTCGTATGTCTAGTGTCTCGTATGTCTAGTGTCTGGTGTGTTTAGTGTCTCGTATGTTTAGTGTCTGGTGTGTGTAGTGTCTCGTATGTTTAGTGTCTCGTATGTCTAGTGTCTGGTGTGTGTAGTGTCTAGTATGTCTAGTGTGTTTAGTATCTCGTATGTTTAGTGTCTGTTGTGTGTAGTGTCTCGTATGTTTAGTGTGTGATGTCTGGTGTGTGTAGTGTCTCGTATTTTTAGTGTCTGTAGTGTCTCGTGTGTGTAGTGTCTGGTGTGTGTAGTGTCTCGTATGTCTAGTGTCTGGTGTGTGTAGAGTCTCGTATGTTTAGTGTCTGGTGTGTGTAGTGTCTCGTATGTGTAGTGTCTCGTATGTGTAGTGTCTGGTGTGTTTATTGTCTCGTATGGGTAGTGTCTTGTGTGTGTCACGTATGTTTAGTGTCTGGTGTGTGTAGGTCTCGTATGTTTAGTGTATGGTGTGTGTAGTGTCTCGTATGTGTAGTGTCTGGTGTGTGTAGTGTCTCGTATGTGTAGTGTCTGGTGTGCTTATTGTCTCGTATGTGTAGTGTCTTGTGTGTGTCACGTATGTGTAGTGTCTGGTATGTGTAGTGTCTCGTATGTGTAGTGTCTGGTGTGTGCTGTGTCACGTAGCCTATGTGTAGTGTCTTGTGTAGTGCCCAGTATAAGTGAAGTGTATATATTAATCTATAAACAGGCCTAGCCCCCCACCACCCACCAGGACAGACAGAATCCACCCAGCTCCACAGTAAACTTGAACCTGTCAATACCAACAGTCAACAAGTGGGACCGTGAGATCAATGTGTCCAGTAAAGTGTAGAGACTGGATTCCTACCCAAGCTGACACCACACGGGCTTTGTCACTGGATACAATATGTCTGTCTACACGATCCATGTGTTGAATATTACTGTATTAATCACGATAATCACGATGGTAGGTTTGTCAGACAACACGACCGTTGCGCAAGATGCGTTTACACATGAAATGTCAATTTGAAAATGTTCGGGTCTTCTACAAGAGCAAACACGACCCGTTTGAGAGCCACTGTCACTTAATCTTTTCGAGTCAGACCAGCACGAGAGGTTATAGTACAGCTCCGTTGAGCCAAACTGATCTACGGGAAAACTGTGCCAGCAACGATTTGCTTCAGTTCTGCCCTACGCGATAGGCCTTGCTGGTACAGAGGGTGAGAAAGGGCTACAACAGTATTGATCTACCTTGGAGTAGCTTTTCTCTTTGTTTGCCGTTTCTCCTGTCTCGCTGTTCACTTTATATCTTTACAGGAGGCATGCTCTGTCCTCTACTATAGCTACTGCACTTGTCATATTCACTCGGATGTTTACAACTCCATCTTCATCTCTAATTTTAAAAGTATTATTAGCAAAAAAATTGTACCCCATCTTTCCATACCCCGAACTTTTGTTCCTTACTTATTCCCTGGCTTTAATTTATTTACGTGAGGGAAAAAAATGCTATTCTTCCTTTCTCTATAACCTCATATTCTGCCTGTTATTCCTTGCTTTTATCGTTGCTTCATTTTCATGACGTCGTTTGGATTTTTTTATACACCTTTTCTTTTAAGTTCATTCCGTAAAATCGTATTATTTGTTGTTTTTTTAATGTACACCCCTTACTTTATTTCTGGCGTATTTTAAGACCACATTGCAGAACACGTATTACGTTCCGTCAGACGCACGTAACCACAACTCTGCTTGTAAGCATTTCTAGCTGTACGACAACAATGGTGTTCTCGTCCAGATGACAACGGGGCATCTCTCTTTTCATGGGCATTAAAAGGATAAAATCGATTGCCTAGTAATATTTGTGTTGTTTTTTACGTCAAGCTATAATTTAAAAAAATCATATCAGTCGTAAGTAAGCTATTTTCTAGAAACTCCACAAATTTTACCAGAAAAGAACGTCACTGACAACTCAACAAAACAAGGAAATTTTTCGTTTGACAAGTTATTCCCCCCCCCCGACCCACAATGGTTACCTAGTATCAAGTGTTCCACCACTGGGCCAATGTTATCAAAATAGCTTCATCAAGAGACACTCGTCACTAGAGGCTTGTGCGACACAACACATTTTGATGGATGGTTCCAGAAGGCGGCGTATCGGGGTGGCAGGATTCAAGAGTTAAGATAGACATGACCACCAACACAACTCCATTTTACCTTCACCTCTACAATAAGCTAACTATCAAAATCTGTGTAAGTGGACATGATGCGGGGGATTCTAATGGTATATTAAAAACTTCTAGTTAGTAACTAACTCTTGCAATATATAATATGCTTACAGATTCATAGTATTTTTAAATTATGTTGTCTATATTTTTTTTGTTGCTGATTTTATTTTATTTGTTTAAGCGAAAAAAAACTTTCTTTAAACTATCTGTATGTCATTTAAAATCAAAAGATATGTGCGGGCCATAAAGGCTTTCTGTCCACTCTCACCATTACTGTAGAGGGGGCCCTACATCTGCCTAGCTGCACGCCTGTAGTATGTCTACCGCAAAAAAGAGGGGGTGGGGTGGGTGGGGGGAGCTGACTGCCAGGATGAACTTGGAGAGTTATCTTGAATTTGGTGAATGAGCGAATCGATATGTCATTATGGATAGTGAGTTAAGTGAGTCGATTAGTAACCCGTCCCGGTGGTGAGGCGATCGATAGGTCGAATTTGGTGAGTGAGTGATTCGATTATGGAAGTGAGATTGACGGAATAATAGAATCGATTCGTGTCATGCCAGTGATGATCTGATCGATATGGAATGATTTTAAGTCGAGTATGGTTTATGGAGTCGCGCCGGTGTGCGGAACGGAATGTCGCAAGGTAAGTCGCGACCAGATTCTTTTTTTTTCTTTCCTTCTTTTTTTTTAAATGCTAAACTAACGAGAGAATGATTGACTAGCGGAAAGAGTTTATTGCACGCTTTTTCCGCCTGTACTTTTAATGCTTTTATGTATATACGTATGTGTGATATTATTTATCCTCGAATAATGTTACAACAATTATTATTCAAACAAATATTTGCAAGGAATTGAACTTTTTAAAATGACACGATTTGTATAATTAAAAGATTACTGGCTTGTCACTTCATTTTCTACTTATAACTTATTTTCAAGTCGTATAATGGATAGCTAATATTAGTTACTAGCTCTTTATTCGCAACAACAACAAAATTGAGCTCGTCGCATAATTACAATTTTAAGTTTTTCAAACTTGTAATAAACTTTTTTTCTCAAACTAACAAAAAATGGGCATGTGTGTATAAGAGTTTTGTAGAAAAGGAAGAAAAATACAGCAGTTTGTGATATTAAATATTAAAAATATAGTTTGCCAGATAGTCTTATGATAATCAATTTACCAGTCTTAGTGCAGTTTGCAGCACATATATATCAATTAAAGTAAGTCCCATAACCGGTGGTCGTAGGCGGTCCCTAATGTTACCATTATTAGAGCTTACTAGGGGCTTGGTAGACCTTGGTGGGGGGCCCCGATTCCCTTCCAGGTCAGCGGAGGACTTTCTTGTCGTTAGTCATTCATCATTTTTATTTTGGCTTTAACGTGGGCTCGATCCCACGCCCCTCATCTTGTGAGGCGAGCACACTATTGACTTCGTTATAAAGTGGCATCAAATAGACTGGTAAAAAAAAGTTCTTTGTTTGTTTGTTTGTTGTTTTAAATTCCAGTTGATGTTTTCTGGTGTGTCGCTATAGAAATTAAACAATAATATTATATTTTGACTTATTTTTATCAAATGGCGAAAATCAATTAATGACTCAAGGAGAGAACGCATACAATAATTGGAGGGGAAAAAAAGTGTGGGTATATTTTAATTCACATTTTCCATTTAAGTAGCGAAATTTTTTCTTCCGTCAGCTGAGCTTGACAAAAAAACAACAACTAGGTTTTAGGATAAATTTTGTCTTTGGAACACAGTGTTGTAGCCGACTATAAGACTACGTAGTGCCATACTAAACCTGTTACGATTCTGTGCTTGCAGACTGGGCCGTGACTTTGAATAAAGGTTGACCGCGGGACAACCCTCCTCGCCATTAGAACATCCTCAAACGCCCCTCTTCCTCCTCGGGTAATGGGGATTATCCTGACCAACACTGAAAGACATTCTCGGACGTGTCTCGTAAGCCAAACCTTACCAAGCGGCTCGGCTGTCCACCCAGCCCCAATAACCCCAGCTCCCAATCCTTTGTTGTCCACGTCTCGGCACATGCCACTATTTCAGTCACGGAATTCCTGCTCTCAATTAGATGGATCACAATGATAAGACGGGGCCAACACTCGCCTCTCTTTAACCCGGACTCAAAATTTATACCGGCCACCGGTAGGAGTGAGATTCGGGGGAGAGGGGAGAGAATGCTAAAATGTCGTCAGGGGACAGAACACCAAATGCTTCCCTCTCCTGTACAGTGTACATCCCAATGTTAACTGGAAAACACGTTTCTGAAGCTTTAAAATAAACCTCCATATCCCATAAGGCCTTTAAAATCTTTTGAAAAACAACATGATTTAGTTCCTTTAAAAACAAATGAATATACTTTATAGTTGTGTCCCAGCAAAACAATGAAATATAATACGCTGAGAACTCAGAGAATTCATGGATGTTCTAAATACAGTATAGTGTTTAAAATACTTAAATGTATTTTGAAGGGAGAGAGAAATCATATTTGAACGGGAGATAAGGGAATACATTTTTTGACAAATTTTAAAACTATTAATTAAAACTTAATTTTTTATTATTTGTAAGAATAAGTTAATAATTATAACAGATTAATTTTAAACTTGAGATTAATTTGCCCTGAAACACTAACGCAAGTATATTTTAATGTACAATAATACTGTTATTAAGGGTATCAATTGAAAACCATGCGGGATAGTATACTTAGTTACTTAAAGTTTTTTAATCTTGATTGATTTTCGCTTGGATCGCACCACAAACATATAAATATAGTTGAGTTACTGTACTTACAAACATACTTATATCATACGAGACCTTGAAGGCGCTCTTGCGTAGAGCTCAGTTCACCATGGTCGATCTTATAGTGAATACAATTAAACCGTTTGCTTGACACCAATATCAGTCATAATCGTCAATACATGCAACGTCAGCTTTGCCCCTTTCTTGTCACCGTCTTATATATTGTACGCGAGTTTCAAATAAGCAAGTAATTACGGACTCGTGTTTGTCCATTGCGATTAACTCAATACATCTCGACTAGACAAGCGGGGAGTAGGCCGGGCATTTCCACAATGCGCTCCCTTGTAACCCCGATATATAAATCGAGTGGGGTAAGGGGAGGTAAAAGCAATATTTCTGCTTTTCTTGGTTTTGGTTGCAGAACCTGTGTAAAGGCGTGTCGTGTCTAATGGTGAGTAAATAACATTTCCAAGATTTCTATGGTCACTATGGACAACAGTTCGTTAAGTGGCGGCCCGAATACACATGACGCCCGGCTGCCCAGTGATGTTGGTGAGACTCCGGAATACGACTCCGACTCCCGTTGGTGAGATTGAATCTCCAAGACTCGGTGGGGCGGGTGGGGGTCAATGGCGTGACGCAGTGATCCATTCAGTTGGAAAGTGCAAATAGAGCTTCATAGAAATCCATGCTTACTTGAGGTGGCTCACCAACCAACTAGATAACAGGACGCCGATTCTTAGGATCCGCCGCAACACAAGTGAGTCAATGAGCCGGTCAAGTGGTCATCTTACTAAAGGACCACTGGACTAAAATGATGGTGTGTGTACGATCATCACTTATGAATTCAACTGTTATGCATTATACAATGACCTGGGAGTACGTTGATAATAGATAATTCTACTAAAAGCGCGAACATTTGGATATTTGCTAAGACATTTCAATGAGATCAGGTTCGTAATCATCCGATCAAAGGATGGTCAAATTTTTAAAATTTCAATTATATTTTTCATCATTTAGTTTTTATGGCAAAAGTTTGTCATTTAAACCAATTGTCTCTAAAGACAATGACTCCAAAGTGTGATATAACAATAATAATGCTAAATGGTGGACTTAAATTTGTAAGGTAAAAAGTGACTGTATTACAGTCTGTTATGTTTCCTTACGCTGTTACCTTATTGGCAGGGGGTTGGGAGTGGGAGAGAGACAGATGGAGAGAGAAAAGAGTCTGTAGAGAGTTTTAAAAATAATGTTAAAAGTAAACAATAAAAATATAAAGAGAGAGCGAGAGAGATCGCGTCGGCATCAAAATTCACGGTAGATAACATTAAGAACGATTAAAAGACAGAGTCGATGTGGCAAATGTACACATAAAAGGGTAAGAGGTGGTCAAACAACAACAATGTACTCACTGTGCAATTCTCTATCCAAAGTCAAATGATGGTACACACTACCAGGGACCTCCGACAGACGAAAGAACCATTTTATTCCAACCATCAAAGTATCCCGTTTGGTCTGGTCAGGGAGGGGGGGAGAGCAAAGCACAATTTTAAAAAGGGGCAACAGCAATGGTATTAATTCAAATAGGTTTTAAGGTAAACTAAATTAGAAAATGTAACAATACTATACATGCGATGTTTAAAATATTTCAGGTGAAAAAGTGTGAAGTGGTGTAATAATGCTTGGGGAAGGAATAATTTTTAAAAAATGAGTTGTAATAGCCAGCGCTGATTGGCGGGTTATTTTTAGTTTAATGCATGCTAAGAATGTACTGTTTTCCCCCTCAGTGAACAATGATGACATAAAATTATGTCAAACTGATCTGCTAAGCTGACTTGGGTTTTGTTCATAACGAACAACATTGAATTAATGAATGGTTTACCTACCAGGTTAAATCTCTGTATAGCACACACAAAATAGGGTTTGCCTTTCTCGCGGTTCTGGAGGTAAGCAGTATCTGAAAGGAAAGAGAAGAAACGTTTAAAAAACACAACTCAAGCCTTTCTATTACTGGAATGGAACGCATGCTAAGACACGATAAATTCAAAAGGATTAACGACACAATCCTTACGTGTCGTATTGGATATCGGATCTTTGCTT
Source organism: Ampullaceana balthica (assembly GCA_944989445.1). Taxonomy (NCBI): domain Eukaryota; kingdom Metazoa; phylum Mollusca; class Gastropoda; family Lymnaeidae; genus Ampullaceana; species Ampullaceana balthica. The sequence goes on from CALYLW010000169.1 coordinate 460,507, forward strand.
TTATCGGTAACCAAAAACTACCAGTCAAATTTTTCTTAAAACGTGTTTGCTTCATGGACTTAGTCAACCCCTGTAAATGTTGGAATTCTGGAGGAAAACATATTTCAGATCTGCTATTGACATTAACGATACCAGACTCTATTACCGTAGCCTTGATGTTTAAAGTTACATTATGCCATCGACATTTCCCGTTCCAGTTACAATCCGATGACCAACGAGACGACCGTGACGTAGGCTAGTAATGGCCAGCAGTGTTTGTTGTGCCCCACGCGATTCACTTTTAGAATTTGCCGCAACGCTCATTTTGACTAGGGGTTATGTTCACCAAGTATGGAACACATTTTTACGGAAATCACCTGGAGGAAGAAATCTATAAACACAACACGATTTATTTATTTATTTATTTATTTATTTGTGTGTGGGGGAGGGGGGGAGCAAAAATTCTTAACTGGCAGGTCGAAAGATTGACACGTGGAGAGTTCAAATTAAAGTAGAGTTAAGCAGCAAGAAAAAAAAAGTCTGGCCAGGAAGTGAGCACCAACTCTCGGTGGCTTTTTAAAGAAGGGCTGCGTCTATTCGGACCGGGTCCGCACTAGCCTTAGGTGATCGCTATGGACACATGGCGGGTTCTTTTAGATTAAAAAAAAGTGGTTTAAAAAAGTTAAAATTATGTTAATTTCATTGTTTTTGGCTTGTGTTTTAAAATGTATTTTTACGCTCAGGCTGAGAAAAAAATAAGAAAAAAGATTGAGAAAGTAGAAAGGAGTAACATACCTATCACTAAACTTACCCACACCCTATAAACCTATCACTAAACCTAACCCCATCCTTAAAACCTATCACTAAACCTAACACACCTAAAATCCTATCATAAACCTAACCCACACCCTTAAAACCTATACTAAACCCTTACCCCTCACCTAATACTACATCTACTAACTTACCCACACCCCTAAAAAACCTATTGACTAAATCCTAACCCCACACCTATAACTATAGGCTTAGGCCCTACGTAGATAAGTCATTGTATGTACAAATTATCACTAAACCTATCCCTAAACCTTAAAGGTGATTCTGTCAGTGACAATAAACCTATGAAAAAAATATTATTAATTATCAATTCATGTAAAAAAAAAAAAATTAGAAAAAAAAAAAACAAAAAAAAAGATCCCAAAAAAAGATCGAAACCAGATCCTCCTAATGGTATCGGTGCTGCGCTATTGATGCGGCCCGCTCGATTCGATGGGATAAAATTGGATGGTTTTTACACTTTTAAAGAAAATTCTTTAAAATTAACGCTTACTACGACTAGGGGTCGAATAGCATCGCAGCCTTTACGGACCCGGGTCCGAATAGCCACTTCGTTTAACTGGAAAATCTGTGTTCTGGTCCTGGGACACTGAGGCCGGACATGGAAATATAACACAATAATGACAACAGCGTCGGCAAACATCTCGCCGTTAGAACAAGGGCCACTTGTCTGGATTACGAACGGTTCACCCAATGGCTCTCGGCAAGGGCGTCTGGCCACGTTACAAACTAGCTGTCTAAAAGTGTTTGAATATCGAGTTCCGTGCATGATTAACTCTTGATAGTACAATGCCGTGATCTCACCTGCAGGTTGACAACAACGAGAATTCTTTGAGAAAGAACATACATACGAATGTTAATGGCAGCGATTTAGCTACTTTGATGGGGTTAACGCTTCAATTGAAACAGAAAGTCAATCTAGCAACAAGCCAATGAGATTTTAATCAATCTCATTAAAAACAACTCCCCCGACGTTCGTGTTAATTACTTGAGCTAATATCAAGTCAGCATAGACATGAGTGCTTTCATGCATACTAGAAGGATTTTTATATATATATATTTTTTAATCAATAGCATTATGAGAGTTAAAAATTCGTGCTAATGTGGAGCACAGGCGCCGAGTCAATAGAGTAGGTCTAAAGAAAACTGTAGTATTAACCGGATTAACTGAATTTAATAACTTAACCCATATTGACCACCATCCATCATCACCCCCTCCCCTCTAGGACCATAACGAGTCTAACAGAATACGGCGTATACTTATTCCTTGAGAGTGAATGCGACTCAACGACACGCACCCACTTACTTTAACATAATCTATAACCACTAAAAAGGTGAACAACGATTTATAGGAAATCCTTTTCAGAGATAACAATCTGTCGCGCTTTCACACCAAGATATCGGTATCACAACGTCCTATTACACCAATACAGCGGTGAAGAGCCATTTCAATACCATCAGTCAACGTAGAACATGCATCGGTTGTGATTAATCAATATATTACGCACACAAAACAACGTGTTAATATGTGGCGTAAAGCTGGGATCAATAGGACGAGAGACAGTAGGTGTAGGATAAGTTGCACGCGCAACCGGTTTGTGGATGACACACAACACGGCCATTAACATGCTGACCAGGTCATGGGCTCGGTTATAAGTGTAAAGAAGGAGGTTTACAAGCCGAGATAGTAGAGTAGATCCACCGACTGAGATAGTAGAGTATATCCACAGACTGATATAGTAGAGTATATCCACAGACTGAGATAGTAGAGTAGATCCACAGACTGAGATAGTAGAGTAGATCCACAGACTGAGATAGTAGAGTATATCCACAGACTGAGATAGTAGAGTATATCCACAGACTGATATAGTAGAGTATATCCACAGATCTAGTTGAGTAGGTCGTAAGGCCGGGGTTGTAACAGAGTGGGTGTTGGGGAACAACTCGTGTAGGCGATGGACTTAATGACGGCTGTTGGCAGTAGCATTTTATTCTCACTAATGAGTCACATGAGGAAATACAAATTAAACAAGACCCTGTCATTATTTTTAATCGTTATTTCATAGTTCAAAGTATGAAGGAAAGGCATGTAAAAAAATCAGTATATGAACCATTAGACATTATCTTCGATTCAGTATTGTATTGCATGCGGAAAAGGCCGACAGTACATAAACCATTAACCACACAAGCTTCATTTATAATGTGGCTATTTTCTACACAAATACTGTCTGAATAGATTGCACCATATCTGATATGACTAGAGAGTCTTGGTTTTTACAACCCATATTTGTTCTCGAAGTTGGCTGATACAAAATGCTTTTAAAATGTATTGAATGTAAATGGTCTCTAAACATAAATCCCCGCAATTGACTTAAGTCATCACAGCTGAGTGGTATGTTAAGGATCCTAGCTTTACAAGGCAAATCTCTTGTTTGCTGTCCCGGGGACATAAAAATCAGGCTAAACATATCCCACCTGTGATGTTTCCGGCGACGGTTCTTAAGTTACGATTCACCAGAGGGCGAGTTGAATCTAGCTGGTATAATGGATAAATCAAAACGAATTCTTCGCCATTTCCACACAAAAAATATGATATTTAATAAAGATAATCTTTTCGTGGCATGTCATTTATGTGTACGGAGTGGAATAGTCAAGATCTCTGTTACAGTGAGCACACATCAATGGCATCAGCCATGAAATTTACAAATGGGATTAGTGTATCTAACGGCCTTAGATCAAAACCTTAAATAAGAGAATCGTGTGGGTTAAAACCCCGATGTCAAGATTCCACCGCCCCGAAGTCAGAACTGTTAAATTGACGTTAAACTTATTTGTATGAAATAACAATTCTGCGTTCAACACCTCATAGATCCAACACCGTGTCTTCTTGGTCGATACGCTCTGTTGCGCTCTTGATACATGAGACAACATTTAATGGAGCTAATCCATTGTAACCAACAATGACGCTTTGACGTTGCTTATCAGACGGTTGCTGTTAAGTAGCAACTGCAACTCTACGCCAGCTTGTACTGTTACTAAAAAGGGTTGCATGCCATACAATAGCCACAAGTGCCACTCATTACCTTTTAACTATGTGTTCGAGGGTTGTTGTTTTTTAATTACTATAATCAATAACCAGTAATTAATAATTGTAAGGAAAAAAAAATAGAAATAATTTAAAAACATTCTCTTATGTCCCATATATACCATTTTTCTCTCCCTTGAAGATTTTTTAATTTTAATTATATATATTTAACTTACATTATTTATATGTCTACAGAGCCATGGGTATTGCGGTTCCACAGGGCCAGGGGCGCCGCTGTTTCTCGGTGCATGGGTGTGCTTTAGTACCACATAACACACACACGCCGCCACTGCCTAAGACCTACTTAACCCCCGTGGGGGACAACTCGTGTCAGTGACGATGTATCGATTCATTAGTTGGTAAACTGTGGCTCGGGGTGAAGGATTACAACGGGAGCTCGGGTGTGAGGTTTCTATCTCATCTTAATGGCGGCTGTCGGAGTAAAGGTGGTGATTTCTAGAGTAATTTGATTGAACGCAGAGCTTGTCGGGCGGTGGGAGGGGGGGGGGACAGATGACAGTCAATGATGATGATGATGATGATGGCTTTCATCTTTTGCACTAACACTTCCCATGCTAGTCTAGCATGATCCTTGCGTTCTGACTTTCTAAAACTCTATCAAATAAAAATAAAAAGGGCAACTCGAAATAAGGTTTTCCATCAACATGTCCGTATGTCAAGTCAGTATTATTCAAACAAGTTAAACCAAGCAGACATTGAGGACAAAACGATAGTAACGTGCTTACCCACACTTTTAGTGTATAATATAAAACCAATGTGGTTGATCTCATACCCTACCCCCTCTTTAGGTCTCAATAAAGTTTAGACCCACTCTCTAGCACATGTCCTCAACTGTCGTCTCTCTTCTCATATCTTATTGGTTTTTCATCTCAGTGGTTGTTGTTTTTTTAATTCATCTCTCCCCAAGAATCATAGCCCTCCTTCACCTTCTTCGTCTGCCTTAATCTGATCCTGAGCTTATTCACACCACTCACAACCCTGGTAACTTTCTCTTTAACTTAGGCCTGGATCGGGTGTGAAATACAATACTTGGGGTCGGTGCAGCTGTCATAATGTATAGATAATTTCTCTCTCTCTCCCTTTATATATATAACGTAAAAAATTTAGGCCGATAAATATAAACTAATTTCCGGACGATTATACGAACACTTTGGTTTTAAACTATTGACTGACGTGAATGTTCAAAATGTTGATAAAGGGTATTGTGTCCATTGAGAGAAATCGTTTGTCTACCATGCAATTTTCCCTCTAAGTCTAAGCTTCGTTGGTCCGTGTGCAAAGTTTAAAAAAACTCGTGTGCAAAGTTGCACAACGTCAATTTTTTTTCCAATATTTTACAAAATTTGATGCGTGGTGATTCTAAACTCCTGCGTGGTGTCGGTCAAATATCTGCGCAGCCGCGCTGCTTAAAGTGGAACATTGCTACTTATGGTTCTCAACACTTCGCTTACATATCACCTGCATACCAAATACCAAACATCCACTACAGTGTAGGAAACTTCAGCTGAGACAATTTAAAGCTATGTAAACGATTGTTTAGCATGGCTGGTTACCTTAAGACCCGCTCATCACTTGAACCAAATAATGTCAATACACTTGTCTGTTTGCGTTGTTGGTTAAAAGATGTTATATAAAGGAGAAATTCCAGTGTTATTTCGATTTTCGACAAGTATTTTAATAAATGTTACTTATGACACCATAAATTTCAATTTTTGACTTTAATCGAAATTAACGATTAATTAATCGTTAATTGTTCAAACGTTAACGATTAAATTTAAATTAATCGTTAACAGCCCTATTATATATATATATATATATATATATATATATATATATATATATATATATATATATATATATATATATATATATATATATATATATATATATATATATATATATATATATATATATATATATATACATCTCTATATTTCTCTCTCTCCCTCTCTCTCTCTCGACTTAAGTGTTGGATTGTCAACAGAAACCTTAGGGTCGGTGCAATTGCCATAATGTATCGCTACTCGCCTCTCGAACTTAGGCCCTGGATTGTGCAGAGAAACTTTAGGGTCCGGGGAGATGCCTAAAGCGAGATCGTTAATCCAAGTGTATCCACATTCAAGTATGCTGATAGTTGTCCGAATCCTGAAATATCGACGTCATATGAAGTCAAATAAGAAGGGGCTTAACTCAGTTGTCCATAGCACTAAGTTCGACATAATGTCAGCGCATTAAATGCAATGGCTCCGTAACAGATCAAGGTTTAGTTACAGATAGGACAGCAGCCTCGCACATGGCCAAACTCGTCTTCTAATATAGCACATAACCAAACGACGTCAAGGACATGCCTATTATGGCCGGTGCCGGTGACCCGGGAGTTTTCGAGATCTTCAACAGGTTGTGGTATTGTCGGAGCAGCAGCAGCACAATGTGACTCATTTCTTCCATGGTCCTGTTATTGGCGAGCTTGAGACGAGTTGAGAGGCGCTCGAGAGTAGAAATGAATTTTACTGCCAGCTGAAGACAACAAAAGATTTATGCCGAACATTCGCAATGCATTTTATGAAGTCAAAAGACAAAAATATTTTCGTGGGAAAAGTTTCAATCGCCCTTCTAGAAAAAATATCCCTTTATTACAATAAAGCAATTCATTGGCAAGCGATGAAACATGAGAAAAGCGCCGGGGGTGGGGGGGGGGCTGATGCCCCGCTTGACCGAAGGCTACTGTGACAAAACATGGCAATCGATACAACGTGCACTTTCTGCTCTCGCCTCTCCTGACAGCGAGCATGGCGCGAGACTTAACATCTGCCACTCCCCCCTTTGAGCCAGCACTTGTGTTGATGAGATAGAGAGCCAGGCCCGCTTCGTTAACACAAATGTCACAAGTATCGGGGACACGGCTTCTCGATTTGGTGTCAGCCTATAGCACCGCCTCACTTCATTATTACTGTCAGATCCACTCTGTCCCACTTCAATATTACTGTCAGATCCACTCTCTCCCACTTCAATATTAGTGACAGATCCACTCTGTCCCACTTCCTTATTACTGTCAGATCCACTAGCCTCTGTCCCACTTCTATATTACTGACAGATCCACTCTGTCCCACTTCATTATTACTGTCAGATCCACTAGCCTCTGTCCCACTTCATTATTACTGTCAGATCCACTAGCCTCTGTTCCACTTCATTATTACTGTTAGATCCACTAGCCTCTGTCCCACTTCATTATTACTGTCAGATCCACTAGCCTCTGTCCCACTTCATTATTACTGTCAGATCCACTAGCCTCTGTCCCACTTCATTATTACTGTCAGATCCACTCTGTCCCACTTCATTATTACTGTCAGATCCACTAGCGTCTGTCCCACTTCATTATTACTGTCAGATCCACTAGCCTCTGCCCCACTTCATTATTACTGTCAGATCCACAAGGTAGTTTCCCCTTAATTATTACTGTTAGATCCATGAGGTAGTTTCCCATTTCATTATTACTGACAGATCCACAAGGTAGTTTCCCCTTAATTATTATTGTAAGATCCACTAGCCTCTGTCCCACTTCATTATTACTGGGGGTGTACCGGATTTCGGCCCCGGCTAATCCGGAATCCAGCCATTTTTACAAATCTGGCTCCTGCAGAATTTCACCTCATAAATCCGGCTAGCCGTTAGAGCCAAAAAATATATATAAATATAATAGCTCCGGCAAATCTGGAATCCGGTCATTTTTAAACACCCAAATCTGGCTCCAGCCGGATTTCAAAATTTTGAATCCGGTACACCCTTAATTATTACTGACTGATACACAGGGTAGTTTCCCACTTCATTATTACTAACAGATCAACAAGGTAGTTTCCCACTTTATAATTACTGTCAGATCCACAAGCCAATGCCCAACTTCATTTTTGTTGACAGGTCCACAAGCCAATGCTGTCACGTGTGATTAACATGATTTGTGACGTAAGTTCACGTGAATAAGAAACGAGGGAAGAAAGGAGCATTCCTATTGGTTGAAAGTGTTGGGCGAGCAGTTGTCAGTGGAGTTCCGTGGTGTAAGGACGGAATGTGTGTGTGCCTCAAGACTTCCACGTTGTATAACCTCAAATGATATTTCTGTGTACAAAGTATACATATTAAAGTTGTTTTGTTGAAACAAGTTCTTCAGTGGATTATTGTGCACAAGATTCTGTATTGTGAGAACGCCTACTAAAGAGTTACATATAAATACAGTTAAAAATGCCCCACTTCATTATTGTTGACAGATGCACTAGCTACTGTCCCGCTGCATTATTAAGTCCCCATCCGTTTTAATGACAGATCAAGTAGCAAAAATTCCTTTCAATATTGTTGTCCATTGTGATCGACGAGGCCCTTTCTCTACATCATATCTATGTTATTAACAGATCCACTCGATTTCTGTTTATACATAGCATGTGTTTACAAACAATAATTTCCATGAAAGTAGTCATTACTCAAATATCAACAGCTCATTAGCTAAAACAACGAAGCAAACCAAACTTACACGTCTTCATTAATCTAACCCAAATTTTCCCCAAACACATGAAAGAAAATGTTGCAATCCTGTACACCCGTGCTTCTCAAAGTTGTGGTCCGCGGACCGGTGCCGGTCCGTGGGCCATCCGCCGCCGGTACGCAGAAGTTGTCAAAAGAGGACATAAAAAAGTTGTCAGTGCAGTGAAAATAGAGCACCGGTCCCTGGTGCAATGGAAAAAATTCCTGCCGGTCCGCCATACTAAAAAGTTTGAGAAGCACTGCTGTACACCACCCAATCACGCTTTAACCGTGTATATTCTGAAGAACACCTTTTTTAACATGAGTCAACATGCCGCCTTCGTTTAGAAAGCTGATCTTTAAAAAAGCATGCATCGCCAAGGGCTTTGCTTCTTCCATTATCGATTGAAGCAACACACACGACAATTAAGTGTTGTCTCTAATTACTATTCGTGACACCGATGACTTAGCCAACCACAATGCCAGGCTTGGTTTGATCTATACCGACCACTAGTATCGTATCTGTCTCATATCTTTAGGCATTCTATATCGCTCACCCTCATTTTTCAGTTTGGTCAATCACACTCAAATTATTTCATCTCCATCATATGTCGTAGTACTTATTCTTTTTTAAATAAAAAAGACACATTCCTCAACAATATACGTCTAAAATTCAACTTACATGTGATCTATAATAGATTTTACTAATTAGCTTAATGGATATTCTTATTTCTTCTGGTAACTGTCATGTGATAGGATGAGTTCATAATTATTTATCTACCATCAGTCTTCTTTACTAATTTAGCCCATCAGTTATGAATTTAATTTGTAAGCCATTTCCCCTCATGCATCGCAACCGTGAAATGTCCCAGACTGAGTGTGTCTGTATATATATATATATATATATATATATATATATATATATATATATATAAACACACTAGGTTGTGCTGCGGCGCCCACCTTTTTCAAAAGCCCAAGTAACTTATCTTTGTATGATAAATACGAAATATTCCTGAAATGTACACAAAGTATTTTATAATTAACAATCTTCAAATCCTCTTTTCACATCGTTCACTTTTCCAAAACTAAAATATAAGCTAAAACAATGACGTCATATAATACCTTTTTACGGCGAGAAATTTTAGAAAGCAGCACACCAAATTACTGCACCAAAAAATAACTCTTTTCGAACATTCGCATGAAATTGTTCAATTATTAATAAAATAGTGTGGAGGGTGTTTAATGTTAATCTGGAAACCAAAATGATTATGATTTTTAAGTCTCTATATTCAACACAAAAAAAAAGCAGAGTGATGTCCCTCAGCGTTACGGCAGGATAATTGAGGGTAAATATATATGTGATTAGTTGGTGCTGCGGCGCCCCCCTTTTTTAAGGGCCCGTGCGGCGCCCACCTCTTTCAAAAGCCCAACTAACTTGTCCTTGTATGATAAATACGTAATATTAAACTTTCTTAAATGTACACAAAGTATTTTATAATAGGGTGCTTTTTTGTTTTGTTTTTTGCAAAAGCCCAAGTAACTTATCCTTGTATGATAAATTATTAAATACGAAATATTCCTGAAATGTACACAAAGTATATATCATATTTTTTTACAGTGCTAATCACCACACGATTTTTAAGGTAATTTTAGAAAGCAGCGCACCAAATTACTGCACCACAAAAATAACTCTTTGAGTCAGTCAGCACTGTTTACAACACAAATGCTTACATCATAGGTTCGTGCGTTGTTTGGTTAATGTTAATCTGGAAAGCAAAAGTATTATGATTTAGCGTTAGGCCACAGTCAGCGGTAATTGAGCGTAAATATATATATATATGATGATTAGGGCTGCGGAAATTAAAGATTAATTATAAATGTACTGGAAGTCAAAAAGTAAAATATTTCGGCCGATAAATATAAACTAATTTTCGGACGATTACAGGAACATTTTGGTTTTAAACTATTGACTGACGTGAATGTTCAAAATGTTGATAAAGGCTACTGTGTCCATTGAGAGAAATCGTTTGCCTACCATGCAATGTTCCCTCTAAGTCTAAGCTTAGTTGGTCCGTGTGCAAAGTTTAAAAAAAAACTCGTGTGCAAAGTTGCACAACGTCCATTTTTGTGCAATATTTTACAAAATTGGCTGAGCGGTGATTCTAAACTATATCTATACTATTAAAAGGCAAAGCCCTCACTCACTGACTGACTCACTCGTCACTAATTCTCCCACTTCCCGTGTAGATAGAAGCACGAAACTTTGTTGAGAAGCCAATCGCGACAAAAATTGGTGTAAAAGAATTTTAAAATTAACACTCAAGGGGCCGGGGGCCCAAAAACGTTTTTTAAATCCTTTATATTAACTCGTGGTGTCTGCGGCGGACCTTGCTTGCTTGCTTGCTTGTCGCCAAAACTTTTGATCGATTTTTAACCCACTTGCTCGCAAGATAGCGATCTGAAATTTTGCAGGCAGTTTCGTACCGATGATAAAAACAATGTATCAAAATTTCAGATCGATCGCATGTACCGTAATTAAATTATTGATTTTTTAGATTATTTTATTTATTCCTATGTATCATGCTATTTTTTGAGATAGAGCGTCGCGGTGCGTATTATATTGAACAACCTTTCTGTCGCGCAATAAGGTGCGTATTTTACTGACAACACTTTTTATAAACCTATTCCTGATCGGTGCGCATTATATTAAACACGTTTTACGACACAACTGCAATTTTGTATTTTTGGATGGTCTTGCGCTGCATGTTATAATGAACATTCTTTTAGTTACGTCTCATACGTAAAGGATTTATAGTCAAAAACTTGGTTTTTTACGGGTTTTTCTTATTTCCACTTATATGGCCTATATACAAATATGAAAATCACTAATTATATTTCCCGAGTAGGTAGAAGCATGAAACTTTGGGAAGTTGTTGAGTACAAACCCGCGATGGTAACGGGAGGGAAAATATTTAAAATATCACTTCCTGGGGGCCGGGGCCCAAATGAAGTTTTTTCCTTATATGAGCTATATAAAAACGTAAAATTACTAATTCTCCTATTTCCCATGTAGGTAGAAGCATGAAACTGTGGGTAGTTGTTAAGTAACATTTCGCGATGGTAACAGGTAAAAAATATATAATTTATCACTTAATGGGAGCCGGGGGCCCAAAAGTAGTTTTTTCTTACATAAAAAAACTGACTCATCGCTAATTCTCCAACTTCCCGTGAAGGTAGAAGCATGAAACTTTGGGAACTGGCTGAGTATACTCTTATAACAATAATTGTCGAAAAAGAATGTATAATTTCCCAAACCCGTTTTTTTCCCTTATATGGGCTATATAAAACTGAATCAACACTAATTTCTCATCTTCCCGTGTAGGTAGAAGCATGAAACTTTGGAAAGTTGTTGAGTACCCTCCCGCAATGGCAACAGTCGAAAAAAATATATAATTATCACTAACTGGGAGGCCGGGAGACCAAATGTAGTTTTTTTTCTTAAATGATCTATATAAAACCGGAATTTCCGGTGTAAGTAGGAGCATGAAACTTTGGAAAGTTGTTGAGTACTCTCCCAAAATGGCCATGAAATAAATATAAAAAAAAGAAGGAAAAAAATGTACTTGAGTTGATCTTGTTTTCTCCGGCGGGAAGGAGGTAAAACACTGAAAAAAATGACTGTTTACCAATAATGAACGCAACAGACGACATCAGATTACAGAGTTGGTAAAAGAACACTTAAATAATATATATATATATATATATATATATATATATATATATATATATATTATATATATATATATATATATATATATATATGTATATATATATATATATTTTAAAATCACCAACTAAATATAACATTTCACAAATGATAAAGCTGTATTACCCGCGAGCGCTTTGCCCCTTCGGCTCATTTTGATTCATAGAGTTGAACACAAGTAATGGTGGGGTGAAGGTATTATATTTGAAACGATTGGCGTGAATGTGTGTGCGATGGTGGGGAAAAAATAGGGGGGGGGCTTTGTACGATTATACCTGACGTGCCTTCAGGTGGAGTTAAGGAATCGTGTGTTCGGAGTTTAATGCCGACTAGAAAAACAAAAAACACTCTACCCTTATGTCCTGTAATATATGAGAACCGTGTTTGAAGAGGTTTTTATCCTGTATCCACGTCGTTTAAGCAAACTTAGAAAAGCAACAATATATTGTATAAAGGTAACGACTTCAGTACCAACGTACAGGTTGGGGAGATGTCCCTAGATATCAATGTGAAGTAACCACCCTTGAAAACAAAGCTGAGATGGGTTAGATTGTCCGGATTGTGGCGTAGCGACTGTTGATGGTTCTTTGATTATACGGGACTACTTCAAAGAGATGGTCCAAGGTGAGTAGTCTCTCGCATTCCGGGGGGGGGGAGTACCGAGTAGTGGCGGCCATGTTTTTCCGATACCGAGTACGTAAAGTTGTTAAAATTTTGTTATATTTTATGAATGGCATCTTCAATTCATATTCTAAGTCTATATCACAATTGTTTCTTAATATTCAAATTCAAACTCTTTATTTTTCGGCCGCCACCGTCATTTTGAAAATAATACGTCATAGACTCAGTATGTGCAAAACTCAATTACGTTGCCAATCTGCTGCCAAGAAACGTTGCAATACATTGCAGCGAGATTGGGTCCGGTCGGGTTTTAGTTGTATCATTAAAATTTTAAACCAGATGTTGATTAACAGGAACACGAGATCGCACAAATAAAATGTTTAATACTAGGCAAACGAAATGTTTAAGGCATCTGCGATCCTGTGTGCATCTTTGCTATTGGAGCAATTACGGTATACTCGGCATCGGCATCACTTACGGGAGCCGATTGCCGAGTATTTCCAAGCATGAGTATACGAAAATCGGACGATACCGAGTAGCAGAATCGATTATCGGTTCGGCCCTAGGTGTCATGCCCGATGTGCCCAGAGAGTGCACATGGGAGGGGGAATGTGTGCAACGTGGGGGCGGCGGTTGTAACAAGAGTGTGAATCAATATACATAATTCCCGTTGTCTGTATGTAGTATGGATGTATGGATGTAATGTATTATATGACGTCATTGTTTGATCTTATATTTAAGACAAGGTGTGCATAAAAAGGTGTGCAAATTAAAGATGTGCTGTAAAAAAAATATTATATGACGTCATTGTTTAGCTCATATTTTAATTTTGGAAAAGGGAACAATGTAAAAAGAGGATTTGATGATGGTTAATTATAAAATCAAAAAACAAAGGGAGCGCCGTAGGCGCCCTACAGCCCCTATTATAAAATACTTTGTGTACATTTCAGAAAGTTTAATATTTCGTATTTATCAAACAAGGACAAGTTAGTTGGGCTTTTGAAAAAGGTGGCGCCGTAGGCGCCCTAAAAAATGTGCATTTTTTCAAAATAAATAGATTTCAGCTGAAAACTTCCGTCATTTTTGACGGGTAATACACTATTAATGTAATAAGGTTGGAGTTATGTATGAAGTAAAATTCCGATTGATCACAGAAAGTTAAACAATGGATGATGATCGATCCAATACGTATAGTTCCTGAAAAGTTGGGTCGTATTTAAAAAAATGTAATTTCAAACAATGGTAAAATAAAGAAACTAATACTTTAAGATGGCCAGGCATCTTTTAGGTTCGATAAAGACAAGTCATTTTTAGCGTAGGCAATTAAAATAAGCCATCATTTACAATCATAATGGAAGATGTAAATAAGGATAGGCAAAGTATTTTCCTTACATATCTCAAGCTATACCTGAAAAATAGTATTTAATTACATCAACTGGATAAAATACGTGTCACTATATTTTAGGTAAATGGCGGCACATTTCAAAGTGATGTTATCAACATTATCTGAAGGAAAAAGGCGGGGGCGGGGCTTTAACCGATGTTTCGTAAATATTTTATATATAAATAATATTTGTGCATTATCCGATCAAACAATAAGTTCCTTTAGCGTCGATGGACACACTAATCTTAACCTCACACACAACATGTTTGTAAATAGTTTAAGATCATCATCTAAAATCTAAACAGTATTTTTTTAAAATAATTTTAGTGTGCACAATCAATAAAACACAACCAATACTGAGAAGTATTGACAAAGACGTTTTGCCTTTGGTACTTGACTGAATAAATTTTATTAGTGGGGAAGCAATAAATCAACATCTGAAATAAATTGTCAACAAGATGTTTGTTTTCAAGGTTAAATTTACTTGCTCAAGAATAGGAAATCCATAAAATCCCTATAATATGACGTCAATTTTTAAAAAATAAAATTGAAGTTTCTTTACTTTTATTTAATAAAAAGATACAATGTATTTTTTAAATGAGCTATCCTGAGGCTAAGTTGGTATAATTATTATTATTTTTTTAAAGAAAAGAAACAACACATACCACGTTTGATAATTAAGTCAAAAACTTGTATATCTTTCAACATACAGTCAACGCCTAATTTGGTATATAGGGGGGAAAAATCCGATACAATAGCTGTATCAAAGACGCTTGCTTATGAGTCTGTATGACTTTCCCTAAAACTGAATATTTTATGGTAAAATTGTGTGGCTACCAAAGAAGAGTATATTTAATGGTTCTAAATTTCGTGTACTCCAGACAATAACGCTTTAGATGGCAAGGGGTGTGATCGTCAATAGAAAACTAAGCATAAACTGATATCTTCAAGCATTTCCGGCGCTATAGTGCGTGTGATCCATTTTAAATTTTGAATAATATATTTATTGAGCTTTTCCCAGCAGAGCAATGTGTTCATTGACATTTACAACCAGGAATCAAAACAAGTCTTATTCATTCTTATTCCTTTCCTATCTCCCAACCGGAAATGAAACTTGAACAACAACACACCAACAGACAAAAAGGAAGGGTTAAAAGTTTACGATCCCATTCGCCCTTTGGGTCATGATTTAATATCCCGTTTATTTCGGTGACTGTCGTAGAATAAGTGACAAGACTTTTTGTCTTGTTACATACGCCAAATGTTAACTGACGGTGGGAGGTGATCTGGTTAGTTCGTTCACTTTCTTTCCTCTACAAGAAATACTTCCCTGTGCTTGATTCGCGTCAAACTACCTCAGTCACTGGGCGGTAACTTGACAACGCGCATCTACAGTTTCAAACTGACACGGAGACGGACAAGTAGACAAGCCGAATGCGCATCTCAGGTGTCAGACTGACTCAGTGACTGGCCAGTAGACTTGACACCAAACATCAATCGTGTCAAACCGCTTCAGCAAAGAGCACGAATCATTAAGATGTACGCGGGTATGAGAGGTTTTAACAATAAAAAGACGAACAAACAAGACAAACGTAGAAACAAGACACGCGTACAAAGAAGTTTTTAAAAACATAGATGGATACAAACAAGTCTTGGTAAAATCAAATTCTCAGAATTGAACGATCTAGGAAATTATAATTATTCACCGAAAACAGCTAACCATTTAAACATCCAAAACGAGTCCTATATTTAACGCTTCAATCCGAATTCCTTGAACAATTACACCGAGTCAGCTAAAGAAACAACGTAAACTAAACCTACAGCAAGCAATTCAACCATCAACACGCACAATCCAGGAGGTCTTAACCAGGGGTGGACCTCCGAGGTAGGGAAGTCCAGGAATAGCCGGATTATTTGCTTTTATTTTAAAGACTTTCATTTTAGTCGTTTAAATGATGTATAAAAAAATAAATTTTTTTAAAATAATACATAAAATAAATTTTTAAAAATTGAAATCAAGAAGTGGTTCGGAAAATGTGCTTTTGGCTAGGTGCCATACACATTTTTAGAACACTTGCAGTATACAGCAACACCCGTGAACACCTATACACACCCCTCATAGACCCTAGACATGGATTGACGTAAACACAAAGAACTATGAACAGCTCCTGCGAGACGCACTAAATACGAGGACACGAGACACGTACAGCTGAATATCAATTTCAACGTTTAGCTTCCACCACTAACGACAAACGTGCACTCACCGTTGGGGTTGTAAACGATTCCATCCTTGTCGATGTACCGCACGACCTCCTCGCCCCGTTTCACCATGTACCCCAGCTCGTTGCCCTTGAGCCTCCGCCTGGCCCTGGGGACGGGCACCAGCATCTCCCCATCCCCAATGTACTGCTCCAGCTTCTTCTTGTCCACGATCAGCTTAGCCGAAGGCTTCACTGCCTTCTTCTTGACGACCTTCCGCTTCTCGGAACACTTTGGGCTGCCCTGCAGCGAGTCATGGCCGTCCTTGTCAAAGTCCACTTCGTTCATGTCGGAGGATGCGTTGTCGTTTTCGTCGTCCTTGTGGTTGTGGGCATCCCCGTTTTTTGGGGCGGGCGAGCTTCTGGCAGTGCCGGCGTCCTTGTTAGTGTGGTCCATATTGAATCATGTGTGTGCGCGGGTGGGCGGGGTCTGCAGACCACGTGATTGGGGACTGATACAAAGAGTTATCTTGGCACTTATTACAGAAGGAAGAAAGTGTAGTCCAGCTTGTGAGTGGACCCGACCACTGTAGTCAATATCTGTTTCAGCTTGGTTCATGCATGTTGTCGCACTGAAAGGACAAAAGTGAAACTTAAGATGAATTGAGGTGTGATGAATATGCTGGTAGACACATGAAAGGCTTCAATGCATACATTCGCATATACGTACACCAAAAACATAGCTAACTGAATATTCCTGCCATAAAAAATGAATTATGTATAAATGCTTCAAATTGAAACAATTTTTGAAAATATTTCTAAGGGATCACAACGACATATAGTGAAAATATAAAAATCACCTAAACAGAGTGCAATGCCTTCTCTGCTATAGAACCCTCTTTTAGGTTACGCAACTGTATGGTTAAATGATGTTCCTAGTATCGCATTATTGCATTACCATCAGGTGGACATACAGTTAAAAGATATAGCCCGATTAAGTCTGATTGTTTCTTGAATTAGTCGTAATGGACCGTTACTCTTGTCAATAAGCAATTAAGACCTTGACTCACACATTGAAAAATTCGAAATTTCACAACAAAATTATTTTTCCTGTATACTGAAAATGCCTGTAAAAATGTGATATTATCTAAATTCTAGGGCTGTTATCGATTAATTTAAATTTAATCGTTAACTTTTGAAAAATTATCGATTAATTAATCGATAATTTCGATTAAAGCCAAAAATAGAAATTTATGACGTCATTAAACTGAACATTTCAAGGGAAGTAACAAAAACAGGTAATTGACTTTTTTCAAATTTTATTAAGTTATTTCCCCTGTTTCCCTGGAGTCAGCCATTTTTACCACGTTTTCATTAACTTGCTTTCGTTCCTGTCTGTCAACAATTTTTTTTTGTTTCTGCCGGTCCACATAAATTAATAAAATAAATTTTAATATTACGCGGGAGATGTTTGTACATAAAAAATATATATATAAATTATTATTAATAATTAATTATTTATTACTAAATTTTAAAAAAAAATATTATAAATATTTTCTTAAATTTTAATCAAATTTTTATTGATTAAAATTGTTTTAATCGATATTTAATCGATAAAAATTTTAACGATTAATCGAGAAATTAATCGATAATTTCCGCAGCCCTACTAAATACATCTCCATCTCCTTTTAAAAAAATGTATAACTTTTTGACAAAGGATTACAAGTATTTTAAAAACTGCCAATCGACAGTTGCAATTCAATTTATGAATGCAATAAAAGATATCCCAATCCTTGAATGACATTTTTTGTTTTATTACAACAGTAAATTAGTAAAGATTTTCTGCAGATACACTACAGCAGTATCCTCTCTGAAGTTCAAAGTAAATACCGGCACTAAGCTGTAAACAGTGTTATCGTGAAAGATTACCGTGTCATTAGAGGCCGCCCTTTTACTATATCAAGTATTTTTAGGGACGCTTTGAGTCCCTGTCTCGCCTTCCCACCTGAACGACATCTCCCAAATCGACCCATATAATTGTACTTGAACAATTGGTTAACCATGCTACACTCACACTAACCTCCTCCAGACAATTGGTTAACCATGCTACACCCCCACTAACCTCCTCCAGACAATTGGTTAACCATGCTACACCCATACTAACCTCCTCCAGACAATTGGTTAAAAATGCTACACCCACATTAACCTCCTCCAGACAATTGGTTAACCATGCTACACCCACACTAACCTCCTCCAGACAATTGGTTAACCATGCTACACCCACACTAACCTCCTCCAGACAATTGGTTAACCATGCTATACTCCCACTAACCTCCAGACAATTGGTTAAAAATGCTACACCCACACTAACCTCATACAGACATTGGTTAACCATGCTACACCCACACTAACCTCCTACAGACAATATAAAGTTGAATTACAGACGGCTTTTATTTAAATGATTGACGTGCACCAATAGACAGGCAGTTTCAAGTTTCTTTTATGTTTAAGTAACTTAACACATTTTGTATGCGTTACAATGAGAATCGATGACTATAATCAATTTGTATTGGGAAATATATTAAACGTATGTAGTTGTACACATTAATATGAACCTACTTATTGATATTGTAATGTTCACTTTAATATGAACATACTTATTGATATTGTAATGTTCACTTTAATATGAACATACTTATTGCTATTGTAATGTTCCCTTTAATCTGAACATACTTATTGCTATTGTAATGTTCACTTTAATATGAACATACGTATTGCTATTGTAATGTTCACTTTAATATGAACCTACTTATTGCTATTGTAATGTTCACATTAATATGAACATACTTATTGCTATTGTAATGTTCACATTAATATGAACATACTTATTGCTATTGTAATGTTCACACTAATATGAACATACTTATTGCTATTGTAATGTTCACACTAATATTAACATACTTATTGCTATTGTAATGTTCACAATAATATGAACATACTTATTGCTATTGTAGTGTTCTCATTAATATGAACATACTTATTGCTATTGTAATATTCACATTAATATGAACATACTTATTGCTATTGTAATGTTCACATTAATATGAACATACTTATTGCTATTGTAATGTTCACGCTATCGTTGATAAGCCCATTACTACACGTTTTCAATATTCCACAGAAACTTTTTAGAGTTTCCACATTCCTTTTATTTTTATGGAACCGGACGACAGTATGAATTATGACATCAAGATTTTTTCTTTTTTCTGTCCGTTCAACGCTTAAAATTATCAGTTTATTCTCTTTATTCTCCAATAATTATCATAACATGAGCTTATTCTCTTTGTTCTCCAATAATTATCATAACATGAGCTTATTCTCTTTGTCCTCCAATAATTATCATAACATGAGCTTATTCTCTTTGTTCGCTAATAATGATCATAACATGAGCTTATTCTCTTTGGTCGCCAATAATTATCATAACATGAGCTTATTCTTATTGTTCGCTAATAATTATCATAACATGAGCTTATTCTCTTTGTTCGCTAATAATTATCATAACATCAGCTTATTCTCTTTGTTCGCTAATAATTATCATAACATACGCATATTCTCTTTGTTCACTACCTATCACTATCATAACATAACCATATTCTTTGTGTTGACTAATTTTCATAACATACGCATTTTCTATTTGTTCACTAATTATCATAACATAACCATATTATTTTTCTTGACTAAGTTTCATATTGTTCACTAATTATCATAACATGAGCACATTCCCTTTGTTCACTAATTATGGTAACATGAGTATATTCTTTGTTCACTAATTGTCATTATAACGTGAACATGTCCTCTCTGTTCACAAATTGTCACCATGAAGTATGATGAAGAAAACAGACGTGTTGACGTAATCCTCTGTCAAACATTTGAGACCTATTGGTGACGTCATCTCGCTGTATTGTATTTGTACCTTAGTAAAAGCATCCTTTATCGTTTATTTATATGTGCTTTCGAAATATCTCTGATGATATAATACATATGAACCTTACTACTTTCATCTTAAATTGTGTACATGTTAACCTTTCTTATTTCATATTAAACTGTGAACATAGTACATATAAACCTCACCTATTTCATCTTATACTATTTAAATATGAAACTCACTTATTTCATCTTAAACTGTGTACATATGAACTTGTCTTTTTTAAATCTTAAACTGTGTACATATGAACCTCACTTATTTCATCTTAAACGGTGTACATATGTCTCATATGAAACTTTCTTATTTCATCTTAAACTGTGTACATATGTCTCATATGAACCTCACTTATTTCATCTTAAACGGTGTACATATGTCTCATATGAAACTTTCTTATTTCATCTTAAACTGTGTACATATCTCATATGAAACTTTCTTATTTCATCTTAAACTGTGTACATATGTACCTTACTAATATAATCGTAGATAAGCCGCATTAAGTACTTAAGGCTACAGTAATATCACTCAAAATAATCCACCAAGACAGGGATCTGTCCAGATACCTGCCAAACGGTAATTGCGCTATCTGTCAAGATTATCTGCCTCTAACCCCTCCCCCAACCCTAATCTCCAGGCGCTGCAGGCCTCGCCACACCACTGATAAGAGAGGGAAACAGTTAACACGGCTGAGCACACTCGAGACAAAACGTTACCCTGTGCTCTACCACAAGATGTGCTCTCCCCTAACAACATGTGACCTATCATAACAAACATGCGTACTATCTATCCTAACATGTGTTTTACCCTAACAAACATGTGATCTACCCTAAAATGTATTTTTTTACTCTGTCCTAAAATGTGTTATATACTCTTAACATGTGTTATATCCTAAAATATATTATTATATATACTCAAAAATTTTATATCCTAAAATATATTATATATACTCAAACATGTTATCTACCCAAAAATGTATTATACTCTAACATGTACCCTAAAAAGTGTTATATACTATAACGTGCTCTCCCCTAAAAAGTGGTGTATATACTGTAACATGTGTTCTACCTCAGCATGAGTTTTTCGGCCAAGCCGGTGTTGTCGTGTCAGCCCAACAATCTTGAGTCGGGTGGACAGAATACTAGAGCACCAATTTAATAGAGGCATGAAAGAGACACATTTTTCAATTACTTCACAGAGGCACAGTGTTAGAAACAACTGATTTGATCTCATCACCCAGAGCATGGCTACGGAGTCAAACTTGTTATGTTAAAACATTTAGTTACAATATATACTATCTTCATTTGCTGAATAATATCTAAGCTTGAGTGGCATTTAGAACACAGCAATCTATAGAGACGCTCGTGTAAACAAATAGTGCAGACTAATCCACTTGCTACACGTGAAAACAAAAAATGGACTGAACTTTGTCGTGATTGTCAGGAGACGCTGATACTATGATGACGTGTAATGTCCACGATTTTTGTATGGTGTTAATATGAAGATCATGTAAAAGCTAATTGTTAACAGAATCCTCGTTCAAATCCAAACAATATAAATATCTCCAACATAAAGAGTCAATTATAACCATCCAGACATTTTTGTACATCCTGATAAGTTTAGCGGCGAAAACACACGAGGCAAATAAAACAATGATTACAAGACGACATGACGAAACAACAAATGCTCATTTTATATATGAGAAATTTACCCCAAAAAATATTTACATAAACTTATTTTATGAATCGACAAGTGGGTAACCCATTAGATTGAATCACAACAGCAAATGTGATTACCTAAACACGACTTTAAACGATACTGCTGTGAGAGCATTCAAATATGTGTAACCGGACATATCCAAAATAACCTGAGTAATTGATTTCTTCATCAGATATATATAAACTTAACAAATGACGTGATTTTAATATTTTCGAATGTCAGTTCCGTCTATTTATTTCCTTCTCATGGGTGGAATTTGTGGAGAAATGAAAACTCCAGCAAGCAACCAGATAATAATTAACTGGCAACTACATCGTCAAGCGCGGCCATAATGGAAGGTCGGGTGATGACATTTGCTGACCTAGTCGTATCTACCTGTCGGAATAATGGTTTACCTACACCGGCCGCAAGATTTGTTGAAGTCAGGTTGTAGTCACGTTAACAGGAACTTTTGTCAGAAGATGAGTTTAGCGCTGAAGTTTAGTTCTAAACCAGATCTTAACGAACGCGAGAATGTAACCTATTATTGCATGAAAATTACATTACGCACCGAACTCCCTTGGGTTATTTTTAGAGCGATCCACTTTGATGTAAAGATAAAGGACTCGGTGATCCGGATAAATACTAAATAGACATAACTGCCGTTTTGTAAATTTTAGCCATGTGTTCCATGGCGATCTGGTGCGTCATATCAAGTATCAGGGAGTCTCATCTACCAGGTTTGCTCCACAAATGACTACAACTGTGGCGGAACTGGGGTGTTACAGTTACGTAGCTCACGACCGTGTCTGAAACTCTGGTTAAAGCTGTCTTGGATCATTCCCCATCCAAGACAGCTCACCTTTCGCACCCTACCCATCACGGCTTCAGGGTCCGGACTCCCCCGTGCTGAGGTGAAATCCATGTAATCGAATAGACGTAACAGCTGCTAGTGAAGACGATTACAACAAAATCAAGAGGAGTCACTGGTAACTACCAACATTCTGAGAGCCGCTGCTAATCAACTGTTATATGACCAGCGACAACCCAAAGGTAAATAATCTCACTGAACAAAGGTAACCACGCCGAGAAGAAAAGCGGGGAGGGGGTGTATGTTTTTACAACCCCTCGCCGACTCAACAGCCGGCGACGGTCACGACCACGGTAGATGGGCCACAGCTTTTCCAACATGCCCCAGGTCGATACAGCCCCGCCCCTCCAACCCCGTGGTAATGATCACAAGCCAAGCTGTTATAAATTCTGGTTAAGCAATTATACCCGTGATTCAAACAAAAGACGCCCAATGGTCATCCCTGATAAAGGCAGTTGTCGGATATTCGATTTAGTTTCACTTTAAACAAATATTCAGGAGAAAAGGTATTTTTTTAGAAGAAAAAACTAAATATTTGCAAAACCTTTTAATATCCTACAAAGAAAATTTATATTTTTAGTTATTTAACCTTAATATTATCCGTCAAATATGTAAGTGAATGGAGGGTGGATCGTATTTCACTATTAAAACCCCAGTTAAATGACAACGTTTTATGCATCTCATTATGCATTCCTAAGACAAATTATTATAAAATAGCAAGAGAATAATGTGAGGCTTGGGGGCGGGGAATGTATCATGTACTACCCCCTACCCAAAACATACACTATCAAAACATCGCCTTTAT
Organism: Ampullaceana balthica; assembly: GCA_944989445.1. Classification (NCBI taxonomy): domain Eukaryota; kingdom Metazoa; phylum Mollusca; class Gastropoda; family Lymnaeidae; genus Ampullaceana; species Ampullaceana balthica. The sequence goes on from CALYLW010000169.1 coordinate 484,260, forward strand.
AATTGACGAGCTGACTCGCAAACAGAAGACAATGACTTCAATGAGAAATACCAGAAAATAAATAGCTGGGCGGGATCATTTATTTTGTAATCTAAGATTACAACACTACAAAAAGAGCACAACAGCAGACAGCTATCGAATGCCCCATCATCAAGTACCAAGTCACACAGCACAAAAGCAGACAGCTAGCTATAGAATCAAGTACCAACGAGTTTCTTTTCCATTGACCATTGTAAGACTAGTCTACAGATAACGATCTCCCTCTCACGGCTTTCACTGTCACTTTTGTCTACAATTAAATCTTAAAATGGCTCAATAAAACATTCTGATAGATAGAGTGATAGACAGTCCCATGTTGTTGACGTCACTGTCGCGGGAAAAAGCGGGCTAACTAATACAATAATAAACACCAATAAAACAAAAATATGCCCTTCTATGATGTGCTTGGTGCAGCACGGTTCAACAGTACCACGTGATTAATCTTCCATTTTCAGGCAACAATCACAAATGCTCGCTATATGTAAAAGTTGTGACTCATGTCTCAAATAATGAGTTGATTTTAGACATGATGAGATGATGGATACAGACATAAAGCTGAAGACGTTGTAACAGTACAATGCAGGCCTCTTGTTCGCTCAAAATTGTGTGTGTGTGGGGGGGGGGCGAGACACGACGCGGGAAGCATTTATAGCTCTATATAAAGTGAGTCAGTCATACATAATTGAGGGTAAATATATATATATATTTCAGGTTTAAAATAAGGTTTTCTGTAGAAGCGTACAAAACTGTTTATTTGCATCCTATCGAGCTGATAATTTTGTTTTTTTCGTATGTTACTGCGGAAGAGTACTCAACAACTTCCCAAAGTTTCATGCTCCTACTCCTAGGTACACGTGAAATTGTATATTTAATGATGAGTCTGTTTTATATAGCTCATATTAGGAAAAAAACTACATTTGGGCCCAAGACCCCTTAGTGAGTGATATTTATTTTTCACATGTTACCATCCCGCGAGGGTACTCAAAAACTTCCCAAAGTTTCATTCTTCTACTTACACGGTAAGTTGGAAAATTATTGATGAGTCAGTTTTAAATATGAAAAAAAACTACATTCAGGCCTCTGACCACCCAGTGAGTGATAATTTTTATTAATGTTTCGCCAGTTACCATTTTGGGAGGTTACATAACAACTTCCCAAAGTTTCATGCTTCTACCTACACGGGAATCTTAGGAATTGGTGAATTCAGTTTTATATAGCCCAAATTAGGAAAAACGGTTTTGGGGCCCCCGGCCACCCATTAGTGGAAATGTTTACATTCTTTTTCACCAATTATCGTCATAATAGTGTATTCAGCAAGTTCATAAAGTTTCATGCTTCTACCTTCACGGGAAGTTGGAGAATTAGTGTTGAGTAAGTTTTAAATATAAAAAACTAACTACATTTGGGCCCCCGGCCCCCAGTAAGTGATAATTTATATAATTGTTTTACCCGTTACAATCACCGAATATTACTTAACAACCACCGAAACTTTCATGCTTCTACCTACACGGGAAATAGGAGAAATTGTTTTTTTAATTTTTATTTAGCTCATATAAAGAAAAAACTACATTTCTGGCCCCCCGGCCCCCAGTATCTTATATATATATGGAACGAAACCTGTTTAAGAACCATTCCCATTTAATATATCGAGATTAATGTTTATGTCAGGTGTGTATGGGGTTTATTTGTTTTAAAGAAACCTGTTTAACAACCTTTCCGGTGTAATTTTGTGCACGTGTACCAAATCTCACATTATTTGGTTGTCTGGATCTTGAGTTATAAGGGAACAGACATACTACAAATGCGTCTTATATGTATAGAGAATATATATATATATATATACTAGGGGCAAGTACCCGGCTTTTCCCGGGTTTAACAACAACAGCAACAAAAAACAGATCAACAAAAACAAAACAACAAGGACATTGTCGTCGCAGGGCAAGGAATGTGGACAACAACAACAACAGCAAAAACAACACAAAAACAACAACTGCAACAACAACAAAACAACAACAACAAAACAATTATTTTATGGCGATAGTCGCCTTCTTTGTAATCTCGACACCAAAATGTTTATTATTTTGCGTCATTATTTTACGTCTTAATTTTCAATAATTTGTATTTTATATAGCTCATATAAGGAAAAACTACATTTTGGGCCCCCGGCCCCCAGTATCTTATATATATGGAACGAAACCTGTTTAATAACCTTTCCGGTATAATTTTGTGTACGTGTACCAAATTTCACGTTATTTGGTTGTCTGGATCTTGAGTTATGAGGGAACAGACAGACAGACAACAAATGCGTCTTATATATTACTAGGGGCAAGTACCCGGCTATGCCCGGGTTTAACAACAACAACAACAAAAACAACAGCAACAAAACAACAAAATCAAACAACAAAAACAAAACAACATCAAACAACAACTACAACAACAACAAAGCAACAACAACAAAACAACAACTACAACAGCAACAACAACAGCAACAACGACAAAAACAACAACAGAAACAGCAACAAAACAACAAAAACAAAACAACAACAAAATTAACAACAAAACAACAACAAAACAACTACAACAACAAAGCAACAACAACAAAACAACAACTACAACAACAACAACAACAACAACAAAGCAACAACTACAACAACAAAAGCAACAACAACAAATCAACAACAATAGCAAAACAAATATTTTATGGCGATAGTTGCCTTCTTGTTAATCTTGACACCAAAATGTTTATTATTTTGCGTCATTATTTTACGTCTTAATTTTCAATAATTTTTATTTTATATAGCTCATATAAGGAAAAACTACATTTTGGGCCCCCGGCCCCCAGTATCTTATATATATGGAACGAAACCTGTTTAATAACCCTTCCGGTATAATTTTGTGTACGTGTACCAAATTTCACGTTATTTGGTTGTCTGGATCTTGAGTTATTAGGGAACAGACAGACACCAGACAACAAATGCGTCTTATATATATAGAGATATGTATAGAGATATATTATCATATATATATTTACCCTCAATTATGTATGACTGACTCACGCCTAACGTTAAGGTACATCACACTGCTTTTTAAAAAAAATTTAAAATATAGACTTAAAAATCATAATCATTTTGGTTTCCAGATTAACATTAACCAAACAACACACGAACTTTTGACGTCAGCATTTGTGTTGTAAATAGTGCTGACTGACTCAAAGAGTTATTTTTTTGGTGCAGTAATTTGGTGCGCTGTTTTCTAAAATTAGTAGCGTCACGGACAGGACAGACGGGACGTGCAGTTAAAAAATCGTGTGGTGATTAGCACTGTAAAAAAAAATTATATAAATATTGTGTACATTTCAGGAATATTTCATATTTATCATACAAGAATATGTTACTTGGGCTTTTGACCACCAAAGGTCTAGATGCCCTACAACCCCTATTATAAAATACTTTGTGTACATTTCAGGAAAATTAATATTACGTATTTATTATACAAGGACAAGTTAGTTGGGCTTTTGGAAAAGGTGGGCGCAGTAGGCACCCTAAAAAAGTGGGCGCCGCAGCACAACCTAGTATTTATATATTTAAATATATACAAGATTGGTTTGGGGCGAGGTCAGAGAGTTAATAAAAAATGTTCTAATATAGTTGAAACAATTATTTTATTCACTACATATTTCATCTGCCAAACAAAGAAGCTATTTATGTGCATCAAGATTATCGGTTTGCGCAGAGATGAATTTCCCTCACACTACCTCTCTGAAAACTTTGCAAAGCCTGATCAATACAATCCCGCCATTCTTATCGTCAGTAACAAACATATCACCTAGTCAACACTTCATACTACACCAACACTCCCCCACCCGCCCTTCCCTGGACGCGATGCAACAAATGTCGGGCGATATGATACTTATTGTCTATATCAGGGGTCTCCAAACTACGGCCCGTGAGGCCTTCTCATCCGGCCCCTGAAGACCTTTAATCTATAAAAAAAAATTAAAAACTATTTTTACGTGTAGTTTACAACAAAACTGTGTGTAGTCGGCCCACAGACTGTTTGACAGTCAATGCGGCCCCCCGGCAGAAAAGTTTGGAGTTTATACAACCAAATGGCAACGTGTAAATTTCTACCATTAACCTGCATCTATAGTAGATTGTCCATCAGCGACTAAATTCAAGACAACGACATGAGAGTTGGGACGTATCAATGCCAAGTGACAGCGTTCGGTACAATATGTGCACTAAAGCAAATCAAAGATAAATCAACCCTTTCCGCGCCCGAATGCAAGCGGAAGAAGTAGGATTTATGTTTGTTCTCGCCAATGAAACTAAAATTGTTTTTATTCTTAAGTCACTAGGGGGCCGGGGGCCAAAATGTAGTTTTTTTCTGATATGAGCTATATAAAACAGACTCATCATTAAATATATAACTTCCCGTGTAGGTAGGAGCATGAAACTTTGGGAAGTTGTTGAATACCCTCCCGCAATGGTAGAAGACAAAAAAATTAAATTATCAGCTCGATAGGATCGCGGGAAGTGTGTCATGTTTTACTTTTCGCTTTTGTTTTTCTGCGGGACTAGGACAGACAGACATACAAGACGGTGAAATTAATATATTAATTATATCCATCATAATCCAGATTGAAATCAATTGGTGTTTTGAATTTGTGTTTCGCGGATTCTCAACGTAACTGAAATACTAATTTCCTCAGCGAAGCGGGGGTATTTTGCTAGTTTATAATACAAGGTTAATATTTAACAGCAATATTAAAGAAATTGTCTTAATAAATAGGTCATGGGACGGTGCGTTTCTGGGCATTTTTACCATTTCTCGGAACTCACGTGTCAAAGAGAAGGTAAACCACGCCATTATTTATATGTGCAAGTTAACAGATGTTTAGAAAAAAATAAATTCTAATAATAGAAATGTTCACGCCTTCCGTTCCTCCGCTAATCCTGATGATTGTATTCAGCTGTTAACATGCTAATAGACGCACTACGATTGTATATGGATAATAGAGTCCTTTGAGTCAAAGTCACACGTCCCGACCATGTGATCCCGTGTCAAGAGATGCACACGCCTAGTCCCTAGATTGACGGGCTGATACAAATCAATGTTAATGTAACTATTTTACACGTTCACGCCCCATGTCCTGCACATCATTACTTAATTTTTAGACTACGAAGAGTTCTAGACCAGTGCCGAGCATTGGTTTACGATACTATCCCCATGTATGCCTGCACAGGGTCAAAGGGTGTGTACATACTATATTGTACATGTAGCTAACAACGTGTGTTGATGGGCATACTTGAAGGCGTGTAAGCAAATATTTGTGTGTGTAAGTGAATAATGATACATAGTCGGACCTCTAGTGTCAATGCCTAAGTCAAAAAGGGCGTGGGGGGGGGGTGACTTGAAAACGTATACCACCCTCTAATGTCTAATTGATAATGATAGTACTAAAGTTCATATACACACTGCATATTTCAAATTAAGCGTTTACTTGTCAGATGTTTACTTTACACTCACGCCAAGAGTGTAGTCACATTAAGTGTGTAGAGACGTCTTGTTTGTAGTAATGCTTAAAAGTGTAGAGTCGCTTAGTATGTAGTCACATTTACTGTGTAGAGACTCTTAGTATGTAGTTACATTTACTGTGTAGAGACGCATAGGCTTAGACTTAGTATGTAGTCACATTAACTGTGTAGAGACGGTTAGTTTAGTATGTAGTCACGTTTACCGTGTAGAGACGCTTAGTATGTAGTCACATTAACTGTGTAGAGACGGTTAGTGTGTTAGTATGTAGTCACGTTTACCGTGTAGAGATGCTTAGTATGTAGTCACGTTTACCATGTAGAGACTTTAGACTTAAGTCAAATTTACTGTGTAGAGACGCTGTATGTAGTCAAATTTACAGTATAGAGACTTTAGACTTAAGTCAGATTTACCGTGTAGAGACGCTTAGTGTGTAGTCACGTTTACTGTGTAAAGACGTTTGGTGTGTAGTCACAATTACTTTGTTATAACACTTGACTGACTGATAACATTTTTTTAAAGCTTCGTTTGTAGTTATGCTGAGAATGTATAGTATAACACCTAGCGTATTTTAAGTGTAATGTTACGTGCTATATGTTGTATAGTACCTGGTGTATGAGCTGTGTTTAAATGACATTAACTGCTGAAAAAATAAGTTTTATGGCACCTAAAGTGTTTAACCCAAAAATGCACCACCAAGAAAACAAATCTCCAGAATTACGATGAAACTTGTGTTCTTTGAATTATTTTCTACATACCATGAAGTTACGTCACACAGAATTGGACTGCGTTAAAGCTTTCGAAATAAAATACAAGATACACAAACGAATTGTGTTATTTAAACAATACGTGTAAAGCTATATTAAGAGCTGTATATGAGTACAACACCTAACATGTTAATGTACGCGCTACAAAAGATCTTGAGCGTGTGCACTGTCGTATATTTACCTCGACAAGTGTCGATAGAGTGGTACAGGGGAACGCAATTCCGACAATGTCAGCTGTAGATAAGACTGGTAATTAAGCGGAATGACCAAACAACACTACAACCGGTAGCATTAACTTTAACATAACATTAATATTGCGACTTCTTTCATTAAACCTCAAACGGTTTATCCGCAATCGAAGATGACCAAGGGTATTCGACTATCGTTGCTCTCCCCTATCAACAGCGAGAAAACTCATTTCGCCCAGACGACACAGCGTCAACCCCTGAATGCCGAGCATGTAATCGATTACTCGCTATTACCGTGACAACAATGCACAAAGCCTCTAATATAATAGCACTGACATGGTCGTTGTCTTTGTTGACTTTAAGCCATACGGGGAAACGCGGGAAGAGGAAAGGTGGACTGGAAGACGTTCACAATTCACAGTTACGAAGTTAGGGGCTATAAAGAGCAATGAAATGTTTCCTAAAGGTGTTTTTGTTTCTATATCGATTACACAATCCATCTTTAGGTTGTTAAATATTGTAAGGAAAGGGTCCCTCTATAAAGTATTACTTATAGTACTAATAGTTTGCTTAGTACTTAGTAATCATTACTATATAGTAGGGCTGCGGAAATTAACGATTAATTTCTCGATTTATCGTTAAAAGTTTTTAACGATTAAAATTTGTTTAGCGATTAATCGACCCACCACTTATAAATATACTGGAAGTCAAAAAGTAAAATATTTCGGTCGATAAATATAAACTAATTTCCGAACGATTACACGAACATTTTGGTTTAAACTATTGACTAAGATGAATATTCAAAATGTTGATAAAGGGTAGTGTGTCCATTGAGAGAAATCTTTGACTACCATGCAATGTTCCCTATAACTATAAGTCTAAGCTTCGTTGGTCCATGTTAAAAGTTTTTTTTTAAAAACTCGTGTGTACTCGTGTGCAAAGTTGCACAACGTCCATTGTTTGTGCAATATTTTACAAAATTTGCTGCGTGGCGTCGGTCAAATATGCTGCTTAAAGGGAACATTGCTACCCTGGTTCTAACACTTCACTTACATATCACCCGCAAACCAAACATCCACTACAGTATCAGAAAGTTCAGCTGAGACAATCTAAAGCAATGTGAACAATTGTTTAGCTCGGCTGGTTATATTGTCGATAAGACTCGCTCATCACTTGAACGAAATAATGTTAATACACTTGTCTGTTTGCTTTGTTGGTTAAAAGTTGTCAGTTAAAGTCGACATTCCAGTGTTATTTCTATTATCGACAAGTATTTTAATAAATATTACTTATGACACCAAAAATGTCAATTTTTGGCTTTAATCGAAATTAACGATTATTTATTTGTTAATTTTTCAAAAGTTAACGATTAAATTAATTTAAAATAATCAATTAATCGTTAACAGACCTACTATATAGTAATAACTATATTTGAGAAGTCAGATAGCTCTTAGTATATTATTAGTATTAGTAATAAATTACAAGAAAATACGAACCTCAATATTGATCATTGGTAGGTGGTTCGTCTTTATGACCAACAAACAATATGATCCGATGAGCTAACACCACGTCTACCCCCCCCCCAAACCTCTCACCGAGGCACATAAAACCATACCTTTATTATTTTTAGGGGTGTATCGAATTTTTTCCAAATCCGGCCAGATTTATGAAGTAAAATCCGACCGGAGTCCGGTTTATAAAATTGGCCGGATTCGCGGGAGCCATTATTAATATATTTGGGCTCTACCGACCAGCCGGATTTATTAAATGAAATCCTGCCGGAGACGAAATCCGGTACACCCCTAATTATTTTTATCTTCAATTCGTCAATATAAAGCGGCCTAATTATTAAGTCATAGGAACAATGGAAATCAACACACTGATTTATTACCGTAGCCGCTAGATGGGGTCTTGACGTGTGATATCACCATGTGACAAGTGTGTTGGCTCGTGTCAACTGTGCTTGTTGTACACAATGTTTCTTGTCTGACAGTTTCGTGGTTTGTCTCATAGGCGTGTCAGCTGTACCTGGGTGTGTTGGATGACCTACACGTGTGTGTTGTATGTAATAAATAATTTTTTTACGCCTCGTATATTTATTTAACTCCGCCAAGCCGTGAAAACACGGTTAAAATGTATGTTAAACACCCAGATTACCGCGACTCCTCGCTTAAATTCAAAGCAATAATAGACCAACAGCTCTTTTAAACGTTAAACTAACTTAACTCGGAGATTCACAAGGGATTAAATAGGTAGTCTTTCAAATGGGATGGGTGCTAATATGACTGACTCCAGTTGTCCCTTGACTTAAAGGCTAAGGATCAAGACATTTCCAACCAATAACGCCCGACGTTCGTTTGTTTGGGCCCACCGGTACTAAATCAATGTATATAGGACTAGCACTTGCTAAATGGGGAAAGAGTCTCGCTTTTATATGGACCCCACACTAGGTAGCCTCATCTAGGAACACTTAACGAGAACATGAACAAGGCCTGCAATACATTTAAATCTACTTTCGTGTTGAGCCGGATGGTGTTTCAACATATGAAATCTAGACACATCTCAGATATAAGTTGCTGTTTCTTTTTAAATGTCATTCAGGTTTAGGCTATTACTTTTCGCCACCTTAAGAATCCATGACATCATCAGTTGACTTTATGCGACAACTAGGACTAAGTTAAGAATTATATAGGCCTACCGATTCATCCCATTAGTGAAGGTCAATGGTAATAATATTTAATACCAGATTCTGATAGCAGTTTTTTTGTTTTTAAATAGACTTAGACTCTTGGGATAACAGTGACACTGGTGGATAGAAATATAATCATAACGAGTCACGCAATAAGTTGTGTGAATTCTTAAAGTTTAAGAAATAAAGACTACAACAACAAGACAGTATTTTACCATTAAAAAGTTACTAACACTTATACTTAGATACAAAGAAATTTATTTTTAAATAGTCGAGCATATCTCAAAACAAAATTATGTTTAAGGTGGTCTCTAAAAGCTACTAACTAGTTGTGCCCCTTTCGTTTTGATACGAAGCTTATTCATAATAATGATAGCCAGTTAAAATAGAGAAACTGAAGAACACACGGGAGGAGTAACAATGAGCATGGTCGGATGATATCTGAATGCGAAAGCAGCCTATCGCTGACAGGTTATAATACCCCATGTAGCTTAGAATCTGCATCTAAGAACACCACGTTTATTTAAACCACTGATTCAATGTAAAAGAACTAATACTACCGTATAAACGAACTATTAGTAAAAGAAGATTATAAGGAGAGGGGAAAAAAAGCAGGAAAGAAAAGAAATAAAAACAATGACAAACCCATTCATTGAACGTAAACTATCCCACACCAGCCGAAAGAAAACAGGCCTCTCTCTCGCACGGTGCACACACAACAAGCCTGGCTCTCTCTTCTCTGTCTCGCTCGGAGCCCAGCAAGCGAAACGACAAACCACGCTCTTTCAGGTCCGCGATACACGATCCGCCGTGCCCTCCCCATTCTCCCCTGGTCTACGTGTTCCCAACACGGCTGACACCGTGGGCAAGCGATTACAAAGTTGCTCTAAAACCGGTCCAAGCAGCTGGCCTTGTTAAAACTGTACACGGGTAGTTGTACTTCTGTTAAACGACAACGCTCCCTCAGTCACGGCAATAAAACCTGAAGTCGGTAAAGCGGTGTATGGGTGTGTGGCGGGGTATGACGTCAGCAGGTGTTATATTTTGTGGTTTTGTTTTGTTTTTTTATCATCCAAAGATCAAGAGGGTTATTTCCCAACCGTAAACAAACAAAGCTATGGGTCATATACATGTCCTTATTGACAGTGGTTGTGACACAATTACTGATAACATAATTAAGATGGTTTCAAAGTTTTCAATAAACGAAGAGCTTACTTATTATTATTGTCGAATCGTTTACTTCAATTTCATAAAAATTCCAGAGATTTGTTTTGTTCCTTGTGGATATGGGAGGTGGGTGTGACTCTAGCTTTGAGAGTCTAAGTCTAAGCACAACAGTCTCCATCCCTAGCCTGTATTCTAAGCACAGATGGCGCACGGGGCACATCTCATTAATCGGAAGGTCAAGTTGGAGAAACGGGGAGAAAGCTCTCGCGCTCTTTACCCATTAAAAGATTTCTCGTTAACCGCCGCGTGGAAACAATAACACGATTATTTCCGAGCTTTAAACAAGCTATCATTTTAAAGCGAGGGCTCTCTTTCCACGTTGTACCGTGCTATCTTCTCGCTGTGTGTCATGTACTTGTCTTTGGACATAACTTAAATGCAACGCTTTACTCAGATTACCAGGGGCAGAGTCTAACAACATCAACATGAGGTTTTGTCCAGAGGAAGAAGAATTTAATGGGGACAAGGATTATTGTATCTTGGAGGGCTTGATAGATGGTTCTATAGTCCATTGGTGAATAGTATCCCACAAAAGAAATGGGAACAATCATAATCAGTTAAATGAACAGCTTTTTTTAAAAAAAATCTCTAAAGTTATATATTGTATTATTTAAGAGGAAATATTGTTGGCACGTAATCTTTCAGAATTAAAATACATCTTCCCGCCTCCTCCACACCCGCTGTCTGCAGCGTGTGTACATTGTACACACATGCCAATTAATGACATCCAGCGGTCACTTGACACAGACACAAACTGTTCACGTGGCCTATCTCTTGGCGTAAGTGGTCCCCTGGCTATCTGGTTGGTATCGGCTGCTGGTTTACGACTCTGACTGGAGCAGCCGGCGATCATCAGACCAGGAAGAAAACCGGTTGGTCAGCTGTCTGCGGTGTGGATAATCCCCGGTGGTCCTTGATCAGTTAGAGGCATGAGTAGCCCTCAAGTGACCTTAATCTGAGTGTACCGTTGTATTTAATTTGTATTATTTGTAATCCATTCTTTTGCAACTGGGCCATACCAATTGACCACTGAGACCATCTGCACCAGCGACCGCTCGTATTTACAAAAGCCATGACGTGAAATGTATGCATTCTCACAATACATCGCCTCTCACTGCCCTCATACAAATCCTCAAAGAGCAATCAAATGAAATAACATTGTTATCGACCAGCATTTCAAATTTACAAACAACGCAAACGCCATTATAAAATTGATTTGAGTGTAGAGTTAATTCTTAACATGTAAAAAGGATTAGCGGTAATATACGACAGGTCTCTCGTTCAGAACAAATCCTACAGTATTTCAACAGCCTATTCCCCAGCCCACACGCACATACGATAAATCGTCAATGTGTGTGAATTAAGGCTGGTACTGAATATTATTTTTAAAATTGCTCGAAAAATCTGGAAAAAATTTAATCGATTAATCGAAAATTTCGGTTAATTATATTTTTTATAACGCATATATAGATCCCGTTAAGTTGCGATTCATTATTTCGCGAAATCGGTTAAGTCGCGGGAATTCCATGGCTCCCAAATTTTGTGAGGTAACACAGCAATTCGTTCTGAAATAAGAAAGAAAAAACCTTTTTCTTTACGTATGCACGTCTAAATAAATAATAATGATAAGAGGGAAAAGTATGTAAATTATATATATATATATATATATATATATATATATATATATATATATTATATATATATATATATATATATATATATATATATATATATATAATATATATATATATATATATATATATATATATTATATATATATATATATATATATATATATATATATATATATATATATATATATATATATATATATATATATATAATTATTAATAAATAGGCACAAAATATTAGAAACTAGCAAAATACCTACGCTTTACAGCGGAAAATTAGGATTTCAGTTAGCGTTAAGAACACGAGAAAAACCAATTCAAAACACAAATTTCAATCTGGAACATGATGAGTCAAATTGTTTGTCAATATTTGTCAAGGTCGTGTTGTCGTGTAAAATCTAAAGGGGAACAAAATCATATTAAGGGCCTCCGTGGAAAATGGGTGCAGGATGTGCATATCTCATACGACTTGAAGATTTCAATCTAGGTCATTATGAATATACATGTCTATATTTATTTAAATTATTTAAAATCTAATGGGAAATAAAGCTTTAAAATTTTAGTTAAAAAAATTATTTGGGCCCCAGCCCTAAAGTTACAGATGTTAGGAGTTCATTACCCTGTAGAATTATTTTTTTTTATATATCAAAGTTGGTCAATAAATCATCCATATACCCAGTAGTCACAGTTAAAATACCTTATATGTACCTCATGTTTAAAAATGGCATTACGGGCCCCCAGCCCCTATTAACTTTTAATGAATCTTAGCAGGAGCGTATTCAAAAACTTCCCTTGCCAAAGTTTATTGGCAGTGGAATGAATAAAAAATACTATTTTTAAGGCTTAAACAAACTAAAATAAGTGCCCGATGGGCTCTATCGGTATAAGATGTAACGTTTAAAACAATAGTTTATTTCAATCTGGATAATGATGGATATATGTAAGATATTTTCTAACATTTTAATCGAATTTTAATCGATCACATTAATTTTAATTGATTAAAATTGTTAACGATTAATCAATTAATTAGTCGTTAATTTCCGCAGCCCTGGTGTGAGTGAATATATGCAGCATTAACAAAATACTGCATGAAGACAAATTTTGTTTTTATCGTAATTTCTCTTGGGGAAAAATTGCGTTTATATATTTGATATGTCCGTCCTGCCTGTTCGAGCCTTGAACAACAACTCCTCCTGAGCCATACCAGATAGAGGGTTCGGGTCAGTTGCAAATATGTTAATGAGGTCTTAAGGATGGGCACGGGCCACAAAAAATCCCGAAAAGGTTTACTGGATTTCCTGGAAAATCAATACACAAAAAAAACGAAAAAATATCAATACTTCGTCAATATCTCGCCAACCATAATAGCAATCGGGTTGAAACAAACGCCAAACGATAGCTACTAATATTTAGAACAATGTCGGAGAAGAATTTTTTGAAAAATTTCGACTCCCGTAATTTTAGCAGCAATTTGTAGATAGCAATTTCTTTGTTTTCTTTCAGAATTATTTATTTGAAATGACTTTTAATGTAATCTAGAATGATTTCCCTTGAATAAAAAAAGTCGGAAATTCTTTGTTGGAAATTGAGTTTAAATGCTCATTCGAGTATTTATTACTTGTTTGGTTTAAACGTCGCACAAAAAATCGGTACAGAATAGATGTAAAGTTTTTCAAAAACTATAACAATACCCTTATTATATAGCATGTAATGACTTTGAAAGGCATGCTAGTGCCATTTTTAATTTAAAAATAATAAATTGTATGGTTGGCTTTTAAAATAATAAAATAATGTTTTTTAAAAGAGCGTTAGAAATGTAACAATTTATTGTCAATTTATTTTTTTAATTTGTTATTATTTTTTTGTATAACACAATGAAAAAAAGGAGGAAATCTGAGACACAGCGTAAGGCACATGGCGGGGTGAAATGTGTCGGTTTTGTATACAGGTTAAACGAGCACAAATAAACACACACCCACAACCTACAACACGCATCGTTTCCAACTTTCATCCACACCAACCGCTTGTTCCATTCAAGTCAGTGTCTCCTTTGTGGTCAAGTGTAGCCTGGGTCAAGTCATGTCGTGCTCGGAGTGTCCAGCGGAAACACTGACCTGACATCTCCCTCACGTTCAACCCTTAACATCACAATACAAGAGGGTGCTGTTTTTTTTTAAAGAGAGAAAATGAGTGTGTGTGTGTGGGGGGGGGTGCGAACTTTGGCGTTCTTAGTCTGAGTCTCTAAGCAAAACTTGAATAATTTCAGGTGTTGACCAGTCATCGTGTGGGAGAATTCCCAGGTCGGAAACCGCACTGTGCTGTAATGACTTTTTCCGGTAGTGGACGTACTTAGTCAAAAGTGTGTTCAACATAAGGCCTAGGCCTAACGTTTGGGAAATTTAGATCCATCGACTGCGTTTTCACTCATTAATCAAATATTAACTATTAGAGAAAATCCGCTAAACGGAGACTAGCAGTAGTAGTCCCACACTGGATCAAACAGTAACGACGGCAAAACGGCGGCTAGCAGTAGTAGCCCCACACTGGAAAAACAGTAACGGCGGCAAGCAGTAGTAGCCCCACACTGGACCAAACAGTAACGGCGGCAAACGGTGGCTAGCAGTAGTAGCCCCACACTGGACCAAACAGTAACGGCGGCAAAACGGTGACTAGCAGTAGTAGCCCCACACTGGACCAAACAGTAACGGCGGCAAAACGATCCGCTAAACAGAGGCTAGCAGTAGTAGCCCCACACTGGACCAAACAGTAACGGCGGCAAAACGTGAACTTTACATTTGATAAAACTATTGATATCAACAGAACATAGGTGACGGGCAAATCGCTTCAATCGTAAGGTTTTCTACATGGCTAGGACAATTTATATTCTGATATTAGAATATTTCCTCTAGTTAACAAAAAAACAAGTCATTTATTTAGAGTTTAATTTAAAGGGGAAAAGTTGCTCTCTAAAACTGAAGAGATCTGGAAATTAAAGTACATACGTATTTAAGAGATAATCGCATTTGTAAATGTTTTGATTATGATTTTTTTCTTAAAATAACTAATCTATGCCATTAGCAGCCTTTAAATGGCTGATGTTTGCTGGGACACACATGACATTTAAAAGAAGATCTATGCCATTAGCAGCCTTTAAATGGCTGATGTTTGCTGGGACACACATGACATTTAAAAGAAGATCTATGGCATTAGCAGTCTTTCAATGGTTGATGTTTGCTGGGGGACACACATGACATTTAAAAGAAGATCTATGCCATTAGCAGCCTTTCGATGGTTGATGTTTGCTGGGGGACACACATGACATTTAACACAAGATTTTTTAAAAATGAATTTCTTCAACATACGTCTAAATATTAATTACATTTTTTATTAGTAATTGCTAATAAATATTAATTATAACTATTAATTTTACGGGTGTTATCGATAAATTTAAATGTAATCGTTAACTTTTGAAAAATTATCGATTCATTAATGGATAATTTCCATTAAAGCCAAAAATAGAAATTTATGACGTCATTAAACTGAACAATTCTCACGGACATTGAAAATTATGAAAATTTTGAACTAAATTTTATGACAATGTGTTGATACTTGATCGGATGTTTGTGCTGAAGGTGGTACGTTAGCGATGTATTTGATCCTTTAAATTTTAAAAGAGAATTGTTTATGGCAGTGAACACAGTAAACTTTTCGATCATCTTCGACTTTGCCATCCGCAGTTAGCTTAAAAACAAAATTTTTGCTCAACTTTCTAGTTATATGTTTAAATTTAACTGCACTGCTGCTGTCAGCCATTTTTTAGTTGACGTCTGCCGGTCCACATACAGTAATAAAATAAATTATAATATTACGCCGGAGAAGTTTGTGCGTAAAAATATATAAATTATTATTAATTATTAATAATTAATTATTTATTTTTAAAAAAATTAAAATATTATACATATTTACAAATTCTCATATAGCTAATAACTAAAGACATTTAATGTTGACTTCCACTCTATCAATTGTGATCCCGGTCACACTAAAAGTGTAATAACGACTCCCCCGACTGCGCAGAGAGGACTTAGTATATAGCGTAACAAACCAGCCATTTTGAATAGCCTCATTTTTATACAGATTATACAGCGTATTTATTGTAGCACCTACCTAATAAAATATTCCCCACTTCAGCAGATTTTTCGCTAATAAAACATGTGGCCAGTGGCGCTTGTTTTTTTTAAGTGGCAACTTTAAACTTAGTCTCAATCTCCTGTATCAAGTTTGGTATGATTTACGTGCGCAAGTTCATTTTGGGTTGTGTTGGGTGAACAAGGGAGGTCGGCGCGATCTTCTATCAAAAGTAAAAACCAAGTCACGGTTTGTTACTAAACAACGCCTGACCCTTTGCCTAATCCACGTGTAAGGGCCGTCCATAAAGTACGTCACGCTCCAGAGCGGGGAGGGGGTGTAAGAAAGTGTGACAGTGGGGAGGGGGGGTCCAGTCATGTGTGACGTCACGATGTTTTATATTAAATTTTGTTAATAAAAAACAACATTTTTGTTCGAAAGTGTGACGTACTTTGGGGGTGGGGGTCCGAGATGTGTGTCAGTTTGTTACAGGGGGGAGGGGGGAGTTTAAAATGGTCAAAAATAGTGTGACGTACTTTATGGACGGCCCCTAAGCAGTGTTCAACACGCAAATTAAAACACATCTTGTATGTAATCCAAGTCTTAACCATGTGTAAGTATGCCCAGCCCAAACCAAGTCTATATATAGCTCGTATATAACCCGTGTGTAACCAGAGCATATAACCTATGTCCTGCACGTGCCGCCTAGTTCACGTCTGATCCATATCTTAACTATTACCAGCTCATGACTAAACCAAGTCTAGCACGTGCACGCTGTATTTACCATGACTAATACATTATATGAACCATTTCTAGCTCGTGACTAAACCAAGTCTAGCACGTGCACGCTGTATTTACCATGACTAATCCATTATATGAACCATTTCTAGCTCATGACTAAACCAAGTCTAGCACGTGCACGCTGTATTTACCATGACTAATCCATTATATGAACCATTTCTAGCTCATGACTAAACCATTTCTAATCCCTGTCCAAAAATTAATGATGAATGGGTTCTGAAATGAAATGATAGAGTTGAGATATGTCAGGAGTTTATACTAATAGTATAGCAATGTGTGCAATTCACTGGTGCAGTTAATGCCACCAGGGGTAGGCCAAGATTTATGTCACACCCTCCATAGGAAAAGAAACTTGGCAGTTAGTGGAAAATGTCCCCTCTCAGTGTATATGAAAAGTGCCGCCCGGGGCGGACCTCGACCTCCACCCAACACTTACAACAGTTACACGTAACATGCTGTTAACAGCGTAATGTGAGGTATGTGGCGTGATGGGTGTGAAATGTGTGGTGTGTGACAATTGAATTATAGTGTGTTGGGCGTAAGGACACATGGCGTATGTTATGTATGTATTGTTAGGTGTATTGTGTTTATTATCACATGGTATAGAAAGAAGGAAATATGTCAATACATTCCACCCTCCCACTTGCCATTTGTTGCTGCTTCAAGTACTTGCTTGTTTATTGTTTCCTTTTAATTTGAAGTGGGGCTTAACAGTGACAGTTTGTGTGTTGGTAACAAGCGATTTGGGCTAAATATAGATGATTTCGTAATAAAAATTTAAAAAAGACAAAGACAAAAAAGAAATGGCTTTCGTTAATTGATTTTGAAAACGGGTATCGCTCTCTGCTCAGAAACGTGGGGTATTTAAATTAAATGAAATTTAAAAAATGATGTAGCTTCTACATATAGAGCCCCCATTTAGCCTCTCTTCCTTATATTTATCATTTTAATAGCCAGTTCCCCTTTTCAATCTCCTACCCCACTTCTTAGTTCCTACTAGGGGTGTACCGGATTTCGGCTCCGGTAAATACGGAATCCAGCCATTTTTACAATCCGGTACCGGCTCCGGTCCAATTTTGCCAGATTTGGCAATAGCACAGTAGCACTTACAGTTTACTATTTCTCGCCGATGTAAATAAGAATTGGAAGAAAAAAAACAAATTTTGAATTTTAATGGTGCATTGCTTCATGATTTTGTGATACTTGAATACAGCGTTACCTCGGTATACGTTTGCTATGGTATAAGCCCAACTCGGTATACGCCCTGTTTAGACGCGAAACATTTTGCTTGGTATACGAGTAATACGACCTTTCTTAGGAATTACGACCCGCGTGCTAGAACTTGAATGGGGTCGTCCATAAATGACGTCACACGATTTTGGCGGATTCCCCCCCCCCGTCACAAAAAGCTAGCCTCCCCTTTGAATATGACGTCATAAAATTTCGCCCCTCCCCCACCCACAATAAAAGCCATATTTCTTATTTGAAAATGAACATTTTTCAAATCATTTTCTTGTCATTTAAGTGTGTATTTAGTTAAGTGTAAGGCTGCACTCTACTATCGTAACACGCGAGAAGCCATTTAAAATGTCATTAATTAAATTGTAAGCAATCAAAGATTTAAGTTGAACTTTAATTTAAAGTTGCGTGCTTTGATGTGACGTCACAGTTGTTGAAAACAAACAAAAAACACTCCCTCTCGTCACACATCATCACAAATGTGTGACCCTTCTTTCCCTTACGTGCGGGACGTCATTTATCGATGGCCCATTTGAGTCAAAATAGGACATTGCGCTGCACAATGTTCCCTTTAAGCTGCGCGGCCGTTCGGCGGCGCAGATCTGACCGACGCTGCAACAGCAGTTTAGAATTTCCGCGCTGTAAATCTTGTAAAATATAGTACAAAAAAAGTTTTCTGTGCAACTTTGCACACGAGATTTTTTACTTTGCACAGGGACCAACGAACCTTAGAGGGAACATTGAGTCGCACATGCGTAACATTTAATTAATGAATTCATACCGCACGATACTAAAGTGTGTGAGTACGGCAGTTGCTTCCATTCAGTGAACAATTCGCGCAATAGCTATAAATTGTCACCCCCCTGGATGGTACCAGGGACACCTGGGGGTCCGAAGGGACCACTTTGGGAATCCCTGCACTAAGCAACATTGACGTTGAGCAATAAATTGTCATCGCATTCTAATTGTCGGACTAGCGTTTTTGAGGCTTTAGACGCAGTCACCTTAGGGACACATGGTTTAGTCATTTTACGTAGATAGTGATAGTCTTACGTCAGGGCTGGGAGCCCTTGGACTCAAAGATTTAACATGTTGAGGCCTTGTATTTTGATCCATGCCGGTAGACTCAAGGAATAATTTGTCAGTTTTATTTTATATTTATACATTTTACCCTGACACAGTCCAGTGTAGATGTGACGCATAATTAGATTCAAGTATATGTTGAAACTAATGTTTGCATTTGGAATGTATCAAAGATTTTATGGCCACTATTTGGTTACGTTATTTGGCGAGAAAAAGAAATACAACTATTTTTCCTTCCTTACCCAACATCACCGATCAGAATAACTTACCAACAGTTTTGTATAACTTTAGCTTAGTTTAGAAGGGGGAAAAAAACAGATCTAGCTGAAGCTCTTGGAACCCATTCAGATAGTGATTAAAAATAAAATGTATTTCGTCCCTGGGCGAATTCGCGCATTTTAGCAAAGACAATTCTATTCCAGATCCAGTCGATATTTTAATGCCACCCCTCCCCCCCCCCGTGGGTTTAGGGACGACGGTGGGAGTGGCTAACTCCGCTCAGGTTGGCTACAGTTTCTTGTTACGCCACTGAATCCTTGTCTTTATAGTTATTTTTAATTTATTGGTTTTCTGAGAGCCCCCGCTAAACATCTATAGGTGAACTTGCAGCCTCTTAGGGCTCATGTATAGCACATGCTATAGGAACCACTACTTTAATGGATCATAACTTGTATTAGGGTTCGGTCTATGTCTTGAAGGTAAATTTCTAAACAATAGGTGATTACTGCAGCTTATTCTGGAAACCAAGTGCGCTTCCACTTTGATTTTAAGATTTGCAGCTTTGAGTTTTTTCAATAAAAATTAAACATTTACTAATGATAAATCAAGGAGTCCAGGCTCCCGGTTATTTGATTTATAAATACTATATGAATTACAATGTTGTTGAAAAGGAAGTAGAATTAACGTAATTTCCACAACTATAACCAATAAAAGAACTTGGTTTATTGAAAGGTAAAGTTTGATGCGTAAGAATTGCGGAATTCCTATAAGTAGGTTAAAAAAATGTACGTGAATCAACGAGGGTTGGGTAATTTTCGATGTGTCGGAAATTTATATTTATCTAAATTCTAATAAGTATCCTATCATCTAATACTTTTTTTGATGAATGCTATAATCTTTTACTTCAAACATAAGTACTTTGCTTATCAAACAGTGCATTTTAAAATCTATTTTATGCTCTCTTTTATTTAGTGTTGGAATTCCAGGAAAGACAATGATTTGCAAAAATTAACTTTAAAAAAATGACACATCCCTTATTAATGATTATTTGCCTAATTTAACGAAACGAACGTGAACTACAAATTGAATTTAATAAAAACTAAAAAGCGTCATGTCTGCGTTTGTTACTAAACTTTTTCGGTACTAACAAAACTTAAATTGGAAAGAGGAAAATGTTCTGTTTCCAAATAATGTATTTCGAAATTGCTAAATAGAGTTGCAGATTTGCTTGCGTACTGTCAACACGTAATGGCTCTTCATGCAGTCTGAACCAAAGATTTGAACACATTCTTCACTTGGACATTCGCAAATGGGTGTTTTACCCTTTTGCGCGTGGATAAACTCAGATCCCAAAGACAGATGAATCCATACTAATACAGTAGCAGCGAATTGAAATATCCACAAATCAGAAACTTAAACCAATGATTAAACTAGGATACCACAAATTCTGGTTACAAAAACACACCCCAATCTAATATCCTGCATTATGGGTTATTGTACAGGGTGACACGTCAAAACGGCCCCGACATAACTGCCCGGGTAACAGCCCAGACAAATTGTTTACATTTTTAAACCAAAAAATTACTTTTTTAAATTATTTTTTTTAATTATTATTTTTTTTTGCATTTTAAGCTTTTTTCAACTTTTTCACCCTTAAAGTGGTAAAATTATTTCTTGAATTTCTTGTGATGTTATTATATTATTTCTTGTCAACAAACAACCGTGACTTTGTACCATATCGAGTAAAGGCTATTAAATTCATTCTTGTGATGTCATTATTATTGTTTCTTGTGAACTAAACCTGACACTCAATCGGTGAGTAAAAATACGAATATAATATTTGATTGTATTTTTTACTATTTGTCCATCTATTAGTCCAGGGCCGTTTTGTCGGTGCCGTTATGTCGAGCCCATTTGTCGGGGCCGTTTTGTCCGAGGGCCGTTTTGTCGGTGAACCATTGTACAGAAGTTCATGATTGCTTTCCCGTCTTCCTATTTGGTAAAACGTAGATTCATTGCCGCTGTGATCCCCATCACAAAAAGTGGAAACCGGCTAGAAATTGGTGCTGGTGGGGATTGTCAGTTGGTACTCACAAACATTGAGTCGGTCATAAATACACTCATAAAATGTAATCCCTTTTATCAAAGTCATTAAATGTTTTAAATTTTATTTTAAACAAAACTTATTTTTTTCAATAAATACTTCTTCATCAAAATGTTGCTTTTTTCGACTTAACATTTTTGTACTTTGCGCATGTGTAGTTTTTTCACTTGGGGGTCCGTGGGAAAGTTTTGACTATAAAAAGGGGGTCCTTGGGTCAAAAAAGTTTGGGAACCACTGCTCTAGTGTCTAGTCTTTTCTTTAAGACCAAACGAAACACTGCCTAGATAAGGTTTCACAGCCGCTCCTCATAGAAATAGATTTTAACAAGAAAACTATTACAACCGTTTCGTAGATGGAAAATAAATGTTATTGAATGTTTACAACAGGGCACGTGGAACGATCATTGGTGACATCGAGTGCCAGTACCAAGCCATGTTAGTGTTAGCTATGTACGTAATTCAAGCGCTTGTCCGTGGCCAATAAACTCTAACACCAAATTTAGTACTGCAAACGTTTTCCATGTTATAATAATAGGCAAAGGTCTATTACTTGGAGTCGCAATTTAAAATACCAGACTATCTAATCAGCGACACAGCTAAGATTGGTCCCACACAGCCAAGATTGGTCCGATACAGCTAAGATTAGTCCCACACAGGCGAAGCTTTTTCCGAAACCTTTAACAATAGAATAAAAACGTGAATTCGGCAGAAAATGTTTTTAAAAATGAACGATTAAACGGGTCTCCGATTGTCCCCTCAGCAAAAATTCCTATTCCCGTTGGATCTGGTAATAACGTATGATGTTTAAGTAACCCCTGCGGTCTTCGGCACCGGCGCTAAGGACTTCACGTGAAACAAGGTTAAATTGGCAACACGTTAAAATAATTCAAATGTTGCTGGCATTTATGTAACACTACACGCCCCGCGGCGTAGCATACGCCGCAGACTTGCTCATGGAGAGTGCAAAGAAAGTGGAGAAAGAACGGACCCAAACTACAGCTCATTGTTGGTTTCGAGACATTTGCAGACATTTTACACCCCTAACTTCTATGAACTCAGCTATAAAACAATAATCGGTTTAAAATGTGAGTTACATAATCGATAATCGGTTTTCCAAAAATAAAAAAAAACACGCAATTAACAACCCTAAAAATGACTAACCCTCGCTAGGGTCCGCCAATTACAGTTTATGTTTAAGGGATGGTAGTATTAAATGGGAGGCGGGTAACAACAACCTCGTGTGCATGTCTTCACGTTTACTCGCTATTTTTTATTTACTTAGTGCTGCTTTTTTGTGCCTGTACTCTCACCCCCCCCCAACCGTTCTTTGCACTGTCTATGATGAGCAAATCTGCGGCGTATGCTACGCCGCGGGTCTCTCAAGAGTTCCTTCTTTACATTCACTCACAGTCGTTTGCCCAAACACACCCCATTTTGACAACTGTGTTTTCAGGATATATATATAAGTATAAGAAGATAGATGAAACGCAAGGACCAGTGTTGGTCTCAATACATTGGTCGACCCCAGCGAGGGTCATTCGTCATCCTCGGTTGGACATACTTGCGTCGTGGTGTCTCGCATGGTCCCATGAAGAGAATTATATATGTAGATTTCTTACAATTATTATTGGCATTTAGGTAAAAATTTCTTTCATT
Source organism: Ampullaceana balthica (assembly GCA_944989445.1). NCBI lineage: Eukaryota > Metazoa > Mollusca > Gastropoda > Lymnaeidae > Ampullaceana > Ampullaceana balthica. The sequence goes on from CALYLW010000169.1 coordinate 507,562, forward strand.
AAAATGTATTTCTAATTTCTTCACGTTTTCTTTGTCCTGCCGTTGTGTAATCATTCTAATATAGGACATAAATAAACATTTGACAGATCTCATCTATGTGTACTTCTACACAAATTAGGAGGTATGGACAAAGCAAGAGTGTTGCGGTCGACTACAATAGTTATAATATGCCAGTAAAATAATAGAGATGAATACACCCCTCACAACCACTGTTGGTTTTTGAAACACAATTCCCCAACATGACGCCAATGTTTTAAACCCACCCCACACCCCCAGCCCTCGATACAGACGTTACTTGTTATAGTGTATCAAAGTGCCACGTCTGGCAGCTGGCACTGGCAGGCGGTTAGGGCTAACGATGTACGAAACTAGAGACATGGCGTAACTGTGGTGAGCGGTAGTAGGGGCGGGAGTGGGTTCAAAAGCTTACGTTTGAGAAGCCGGGCTAAAAGGAAAGAGGTGTGTGTGGGGGGGGGGTGGGATAGGATAGTCATGTGGCAGATGCGCATGTCGTATATCTGGCAAGGCGTACACATTTAGAGAAGCGGTAGATTTGGGTGATACAACCAGGCACATGCCATTCTGCTGCGTACAGAGAAATCAAAATCTGTTTAGCTATCTTGATACAACTTTCAAATATTGTCTGATTGCCGTGAAACATACATCACAAAAAAGGGATGTTATACGCTTTAAAAATCAATTTTTCTTTTATAGAAGTAGACTTTCGATTATTTTATTTTCTGCCCCCTTGTTTATCGTTGCATTTCACTGCGGAAACCTTTTTTTTTAAAATGCTGTTAACAATATTAACATTGGCGAATTCTAATTAAGGTGTACATTTGAACGTGGGCTGGATTAAGTTATTTTTATAATTTACAACTAACGTTATCCTACACCTCAGTCAAGACCAGTTGACGGACTAAAGATTTACGTCATTATCTTGGCGATATACATATCTCGAGCAAGCGTGGCGTGCAATTAGCTTGTAAACCACGCCTAACTGGCTTTTAACGTTCGAGGTAAAATAGTTCATATACAAACGATAGCCCCATAGACTCAAGCGGATATTGTATCTCTAGTATAACTAGCATGATCGTGTAATCGAAGGTATCAAACGTTCTTGCTTCTTTTATTTTAAACATATTTAAAAAATGATAACAAGCCACTTGAACGATTTAGCACGAATGGGTAATAAATACTAATAGCACAAGTGGGACTCTACGATTTAATAATTTAGATAGTAAGGAAAGGTAGATAATAGTTTACTTCCGGTTTAAAATTTTAACATGAATTATTGCCCTTCCGGTTAAAAATATTTTATTTATCTAGTAAACATCGCCGAAGGTGCGAAGATGTAGACATATTATAGGAGTACCTTACATTTGAAAAAATCGTGTTCCTTTTAATAGAGACTCCCAGGTAAGCCCCACTCATGACATGTATCATCTAAAGGTTAGCGTTGCAGGTAATACTGGCCAGGAGCTCGTCTCGCGTGTTTGCCGGGGCGTGTAGGGATAATTGTCCCTTCACCGTGAGCCATAAAAAGTTGAAGAGGTGTGAAAAGAATGCGAAGGTAGAAAGTCATGGTGAACAGGTAGGTAGCACTTTGGCACGGCGGGCGACGAGGACAATGTGTGAAAGATGGGCCGAAAGCTAAGAGAAGCTGGCATTAGTTTTTATTTTATTTTAAACGATTGATAATTTTTTTTATTATTAAAAAAAAAGATTAGCATTTAATGTAGCCGACGGTTTTGACTGAAAGTTGATTGAAATGATTGTTTTCGAAATTGTTAACATGCTTTTTACGTTTCTCTTCATATAATTTCAAAAATACCTTCTGAGTTAAATTACTGTGTTATGCATTTTTTAAATGGCGTTGACTCGTCTTTTAAATTTTAAATATATATATATATATACAATGTTGATACTTGTCATTAAAATTTCAATCTGTATAATCGAAACTACAACTGTCGCGACATAGATAACATGGTGTGTGAGGAGGCTGCAGATGAGCAGAAGATGCATCCCGACACGCTTAAAAGTTTACAAGCCTCCGACGATAGCAATAAACACAGATGTGAGTGAGTGTGCTGCCATCAAACAATCACAATGTATATGTATTATTGTTCCTTATTTCTTTTTTATGTAAATCATCACGGGGCTAATTAACACCATAATGACAGCTATATTTACAAAGGCAACTATTTACTGCTCTAGTCCAAGACTTGTATGGTATAATTAACTCCCGTCGTCGAATGCATTTACCGGCTAGTAGTATCTGTCTTAAGTCTATAGACAAAGCGATAACTACAGCCCATATATGACTTACATACTGCATGGCTGAGGCCATAAATAACATAGATACTGACTCAGTTAAAATATTACATAGACATTGAATTCAATCCAAAAAAATTGTATATTAAAAACATTAGGCTCATACAATTTTTACATTTACATGCGCATTAGTTCAAGAGATATACTACTTAGACCAATAAATACTATTGGCTGTACAAATATGACATACATATTCAAAATGTTCATAGATTTTGACTCCGTTCCATATGTTACATGGATATTGACTCAGTTCACATATTACATAGATATTGATTCAGTACATAGATAACAGACATTGACTCAGTCCATACATATTGATCCAGTCCATATTTTACATAGATGTATGATAGATGTGTTGAACAAAAAGTTTAGCAATCCCGCTTGATGATTCCTTGTGTATTTAATCATTTAATTATAGGATTCATGCAAGATATCTAAATTGGCCAATGAAAATGTTAACCACCAAGATTTTCACTTTTTCGATATTTCCCTCAAATTATGATAACTGTATAATTTGACCTGCAGCATTCCGCAATCCTATTCTATGAAGTGGACAAGTACATATATATATATACATATGTATGTCAACAGACATTTATCCAGTCCACAGTGTATCAGCAATTAATTCACCGGTTGGATGACAGCCACAACGAAGGAGGGGGGAAACGGGGGAACGAGGGCCGATACTTGACAGCAGGCCAAGCCTCACGGACAGGGGACGTGGAATCGGCTAGTTTATTGATTACCCTCATAGAGACATTCAAAGCCAAAATGACGGCACGAGCAAACAGGACCGGCAGGACTCGGCTAATCGACCACTGGGTCGAGGAGGAGCGTCCTACTTTGTTAAGTGCCACCAAAAGTTACATTACATAGATCACGTGCTTCCTAATATTGTCTACGACATTGTTCTCGCCCCAGGAACACATGTATGGTTAACGTCTTTTTTATTGCTTTTTTCACGTACAATACAGGTTTATTTGTTTATTTTACCTGTTAGGGTTTCATTATTATGAGACACGATTGTTCAAACAAAAGTTGTTTTTTTTTAAGGGAGCTGAGTCTAACAGCATCGTTTAAATTACTAACTATATATAGTTTTCCATTGTTGAATTTAAGTTGAAATCTGTTCTAGTATTGTGGTTACATTAAACATTTATGTTCTCGTTCACGTATTTGAGAGAATATGACTCGATGAAATAGTTCTGTCAATAACAACGATCTCAATATCAAGAAAACAGACTCCCCACAATCCGTAAACCGGTCGAAAATGTCACGCGACGTTCCTCTCTCAACGGGAAGCTACAGCTTACAACCCGTAAAGGATCGAAATCAACTGAATTTATGGAATAACGACGATTTCGACCAATTTGTAAAAAAAAATAGCCGCTCAGATAAAAGTCAAGTAATTATTAATAAATCTATATGGTGAAAGCTTTCATTGCCATTTTGTTAAAGAGACATTCAAGCTGAAAGACAACACGAATATCTTGCTATACGTGCAATGTGAACCTCTTCTTATGCTTAACATTTAACGCTAAACAAAACTTACATTTCGCCAAGCTGACAATGGAAAATGATTTTTGAAGGCTGAATATAATTGCTAACTTCCAGGAAACTTAGTTAAAATCCAGACCGCCGCCGAGCTCCGAAATGGTATTTACTCTGAAATAACCTCTGTAATTTGCTCTTGATAATTCTGATATAAACTGTTATTTTCCAATCTTATCCTCTCTACTATTTGCTCTTGTTTTCACTCTGCCTGATATTGACTCTGACATGTAATCCTCAGAGAGTGAACAGTCGGCTCCTAGGTCTTCACACACTATTCTGAAACCCAAATTTTCCAAGCCAAAGCCAATGAAAAGTTTGAGAATCACTGACATCAGCCCTGCCAGAACGTTTGCATGACAGTTCTATATTACTGTCCCTGGAGCTCAACTCATTTACATTATGCAGCCTTCCTTTATTATTGGGACGGTGAAGAAGTTGAAGCCTGGCATAACATAAATTGCATGTGTGCAGACACTGCTATATAAAAAATATATTTTATAATTATTTTTTTCTGGGGGAGGGTTGGTTTGAAGAGTGATTAGTGATCCAAGTTTAACATTTCCTTTAGGACGCCATGCGACCATCAAAGACGTCACGACCCGAACAGCCACGTCGCTAATTTCTAGTCTTTTCTTATACATAAAACATGACTTTGGATTATACCATCTGGACCCGGCGAAAATGTAACAACTGGTCACGCTCGATATGGACTGTTCCGAGCACCGCCACATTGTTTGTCCGGATGTGTAGACTAGACTTGACTAGAGCGAAACGATCCATGTGGCAGCGTTAACCCATACCCCTAATGGCGATCTATGGCAAGTTACAATTGATAAGGGAAAGAGTTGGGAAAGGGGAAGTTAATCTAGCGAGCTGTTACAGCTGGCGATACCATGAAAATGGATGTTGAAGAGGGCTCACTTGGATCATGGTATTGTATGTAAGTTGTAAGCCTGTCACTTTGATATGCAATAGAAAAAAAAACAAGTAACAAAGTATTAACAAAAAGTGAGATCTATAAAGTTCAGTGATAACACACCGAAAGTGTTTAACGTACGCATAGTTGACGCCTTAACATACATTACAAATAACCTTGTGATTTACAACTTTTTGTCAATATGAATGGTGGAAACGAAGACAGAGAAATTGTGTTACATAGTTTATAAATCGTCTACAACACGTATGTGGCACCATGCAAAGGGCTGATGTATCGAGCTGTCCTACTCGTTGCTGGTATCAATCATTTAAAAATGATGCTACTAATTATCTACCTGTAAACATTTTAGTGGGTCGGTAGGTGTGTGGGGGATGAAGTAGATGGAAAGATACAAAGTACAAGAATAATAAAACAAGGTATTTACCTAACAAACATATTCATGGACGTACTGCAGTAACCTTTAATAGTTCGACGCTACCCATACCAACCCACCCCCTTAAAATAATAATTGTATTTTAAAAATTAAAAATTCAACTTGTGAGGCAATTTTTGTTAGCACTAACGGCAGTGGCCCATGTCTTTGAGATAATATTAAATTCAAATTTTCTTTACATTGCCGCTGTCATTTTTTTAATGTAAAAAAATATAATTTTAAAACACAATAATAATTTTTTTAAAGAAAATTCTTCACCTTTGATCACATCTGAAACGATACCGTATAAAGGACATGAATGAGCTCACTCGGGGCCGTCCATAAAGTACGTCACGCTCCAGAGGGGGGGAGGGGGTGTAAGAAAGTGTGACAGTTTGTGACAGCGGGGAGGGGGGGTGTCCGGCCATGTGTGACGTCACGCTGTTTTATATTAAATTTTGATTATTTTGTTAATAAAAAACAACATTTTTGTTCGAAAGTGTGACGTACTTTAGGGGGGGGGTCAGAGATGTGTGACAGTTTGTGACAGGGGGGAGTTAAAAAGGGTAAAAAAAATAGCGTGACGTACTTTATGGACGGCCCCCTCCCAAATAGGTAAATGAAAAGTTCATTTTGAGATATGTAGCCGGAAAATAAATTTCATGTCCAAATATATAAATATAACTTTTAAAATGAAAACAAAAGTTTCAGAAACTGTTTTATATTCTTTTTTATAACTGCGTTTATTTTCATATTAAATTCTAAAGGCCCCCGTCCACTTCACGGCCTTAAACACGCACACTAAAGTCGTAAAGAGAGGAGAGAACGTGCCAAAACTCAGAACATGGCTCCTCTCCCTTGCCAGAGCCCTCACGTTTCCTTCGTCGTTTGACTGATTGTTAACACAAAGGTAAACAAGAAACCTTTAAATGATCGGACACAACAGAGCTCTGCCATCCGTCAAGCGATGATTTACTTGGGGATGATCTCGGATGGTGGCGTTTCGGGCTTT